>RJWM01005333.1:31435-93220 GCA_004363535.1 Dasyprocta punctata
CAATCATTAAAGGCCATTGAGTTGATTCACTTGAATATGTGTTTATACTGAATGAATTATTTAAAAGGGGAGGGGATGCCAAGTCAGATACAAAATCCGGACATTTATCAATTCACAATTCAAAACATATGAGAAAAATCATTTCTTCTATTTTCACTTGCCAAGACCAAAAAGCCAGCAGCAATATATATATATATATATATATATATATAGAACTTATATGCTTTTGAGTTACAGATCCCTTTGGTATTGCAATTAAACTATAGACTCTCTCCCCAAAAATGTATGTACATATACAAATAGAAAATGTTACATATAATTTTAGTGTTGTAATTCCTGGAAGCCTAGGTGAAGAACCTTACGAATTGCTAAAATGTTTCTTAAACATTTACACAATGTTTATCTTCCTAGGTTGTGATGTTTGAACCAAAGGTCAATGATAATCAAGTATAAAGCTATCAGTGATATATTACAATATCATTTGTAGGGAAACTAGACCTAAGACAAATAGAAATTGTTACATATAGTTTTAGTGTTGTAATTCCTGGAAGCCTAGGTGAAGAACCTTACGAATTGCTAAAATGTTTCTTACACATTTACACAACGTTTATCTTCCTAGGTTGTGATGTTTGAACCAAATGTCAGTGATAATCAAGTATAAAGCTATTAGTGATATATTATAATATCATTTGTAGAGAAACTAACTAGACCATAAGACCTTCACTTTTGACAAGTCTGACAAGTTCATTTCCCATCAATATACAAATAAGCTATCATCCATAAGGAATAACTTACATAAGACAAGCTCACTTTTCTTTATCTTTCATCCACATATCACTATCATAAAATACTTGATTAAATGGAAGTCATTATCTCATTAACATTTTATCAGTCTGCTGTGTGAAATCAAAACTAAAATTCATAGAACATAATGAAGTACTCTTAATTTTGTAAAACACAATAGAAATTAGTTTTGCAGTAGTATTCTTCAACATATAACCTAAGGAAGAAAGACAATAATATAAAGAAAATATTCAAAACTTTAAAATTTTTGTATTTCCTAGATCTACCCCTTGTTAGAGGATCCTTATTTCCTTTCTGAATTCAGTCTTTGTTAATAAAGAACGTAACTATTAAGTTTGTAAATAAAGAGCATGACCCACATAGAACTGAGTCACCAGTGCATGAGAGTTTTAGACATATTTGTGTCAAAATATTAAGCTACCACACTCATACACACAATCTATTTAGTTCCATAAATACAATATTTCCAAGCAACGAAAATCTTGAGTTTGTAATGGTTACTTTTACATATACTAATTCATTTTCCTCCAGCTTGAGAAAGAGTGAGCAGAGTTTGCATTAAGAAAAGAGAATCAAATAATACTTTTTAAATTTTCACAATAAAAATTATTTTCTAAGTAATCAGCTCAAGTAAAGTTTTCAATGCATTAGAAAAAAATTACTGTAATTTTTAAAAATTTTGTTGTGAAACAGTTAAGTGTGTATTATACAGACATCTAATCTTAAAAGACATACAAAACATTGCTAAACATTAATAAATTCACATTATATTTTACATTCCTGCTTAAGTGGGAAAAGCATTTGTCATATTGTGATCATAGCATGTTGATTTTTCTACTTAACATACAAATAAATAAAAATGTCTGCTCTTCTAAAAAAATCACATTATACAACAGTCACGTGTTTTTTAAAATTCTATTTCATACAGGTGTTTCATTGTCCTTAATAGTAGGTATTTCATAGTCGGACTTTTTGTTAGGCACCACCATGTCTTTATATCTTTCCCCACGGTGTTTTTCTAGGTAAGGACCCCAGTTAGAAGCTGGTCTAATGCAGTTTACAATGCGCTGAAATGAAAAAAAGAAAAATTTTTTTCTTAGAATTTAAATGCTATAAGCTATAATCAAGCCAATATTGAATTCTACTCCCATTTAAAAATTTTTAAGCGTCTTTGTTAACAACATTGAACTAAGAATCACGGAATAATAAAAAGTGATAGTCTAAATTCTTAGTAAGGCATAGTCTACTAAAAAGAAATCGCAATCAAATAAGTTGTTATTAACTGTCAGTAGAATTGTACTATCGTATCACAATAATAGTGGATGTCAATTATTTCAGAAGAATGGGTATATGAACCCATTAGAGTAACAGTGCCCCATACAGTCCCTTCCTGTATTCTCAAACATTTAAAGTGAGGGTGAGGTGAGAATGTAAAGTAGTGTGTAGTGGGCTGTGCTTCTAGAACCAGGGAAAGGGAGATCCACTGTCAAATCATTGATTTAAATCCATTCTTTGATGGGGTTGGGGATGTATTTTAATAAAATCTCTAGAACCTACCTTGTTATTTTTCTAGTAAGAAGTCATAATCAACTCTACCTCTCTAGGCCTCCATAGAAGAAGAATTATTATAATTTATCTAGCTCATTTCAACCTAAACACACTATTAAGACTTGTGGTAGACACACCATTAGGGCTGATAATCAGATGAGGCATTAAAAGTAGAGATTACAGATTTAAAAAACAAATGACTCTTTTGCTTTCCGGCATTTTCAAGGACAGCTCAGTACAGAGTTCTAACTTACATAGTAAGCACTATAATAGAGCCTGAAGATAGAGTAACAAGCAAGACCAGATTCCTTGCAAAAGTAGCATACAGCACAATACAGGGAGACACAGAAATACATATAGAAAACAAGGTTATGCATTGGTGACAGATGATTATATCCAGTATAGAAGTGGTCAGAGGAAAGAATGATTAGTTTGATCACATATAAATTCATATGACTGCCATGTAAGTAAATTCATCTTCATTTTTATCAGAAGTATTTTACATAAACTATTTAAAAATTTAAATTGCTTACTTGCCAGATAGTTCCTTGGGCCAGAATTATTTCTAAGACAGCCATAATTGGAATCCAAATAATATAAAAAGTAATCATACACCACTCTGTGATAACAGCCCAATCAGGGTATGGAATTTCAGCATACACGGGATTATGAAATGTCACCAGTGACCAGATTAAAACTGCCTATGAAAGTAAAATATGAAGAAAATGAATGATTTGGCTATACAAGTGATTAGCAATTTGATTTCATTCCTAACAAATAATTTATCAAAACAATTAAAATGAAAATACAAAAACTAAAATAATTAAATAACAAACCAGAAGTTAACAAAATGAAATGAACAACATGTTTTTTCTTTAATAACTTCTACCAAAATGAATATTCTATATACTTATGAAAGATATACATAATTGTTTAACATATTTCAATAAAATACTTGTTCATATAGCAGCCTGAAAGTAAAATAAATACAAAATATTTTATTATTAAGCCTTTTTCTTTCCCCTTTTAATTATTAGTATAGTGTATATTTGTGATACATAATAAATACATTCATATTGGAGAATTTGGATATACACATATCACACCTTGATTCCCTTTACTTCCCGTTGCAGTCCCCCTTGTATTCCTGCATCCTGTTAGTGAGTTTTACTGAGTTTTCAACTTTATTTTCCACTGAAATTAGTTTTTATAATTTGTAAAAAGCATAAAATGCACAGATTAATGAGAGCACTGTGTGTTGTTTTGATGCATGCATACCTTGTACAATGCTTAAGATTGAACATCTATTTTCTCAAGCATTTATCATTTTTCTATGATGAAATTTTCAGAATTGTTTCTCCTTTTTAAAATAGACAGTATATTGCTGTTATCTAGAATAACCATACTGAGTAATAGCACATCAGACTTCTTGCTTCTACCTAACAGTAACTTAGCATGCCTTAATCAACCTCTACCTATCTCTCTTCACTTACTCTCGGCAACCTCTGGTAACCCACCATTCTGCTCTTAAGTTTTATGGGATCAAATTTTGTTACTCTACATATGAGAGAGACCATGTCATACTTGTCTTTCTGCACCTGGCTTATTTTACTTAACATAATGATGTCCTGTTCTATTCATGTTGTTGCAAAGGAAAAGGTTTCATTTTTTATAGCTAAATGGTCTTTGGTTTCTGTATATGTAACACATTGTCTTTATCTGAACACTTTTGTGGTTTCCATTTCCAGGTTATTGGGAATAGTGCTGCAATGAATGGGGGAATGCAATTGTCTCATTGACATACTGATTTCATTTCCTTTTGAGATATTCCCAGGAATACGTTTGTTGGCAAGTATGTAGTGAAAAAAAAGCCCTGCAAATTATTGGTATAAATGTCAATTAGTACAGCCATTATGGAAACTACTATGGAAATTCTTCAAAGAATTAAAAATAGAACTACTATATGATTCAGGAACATCACTACTGGGTATACATCAAGGGGAAATGATCTTTCATTTATAAAAAATGTTTTTATTCTGTGCCATAAATAAATATCTAGCATCAACAAGGATGCAAAAGTACTTTTTTCCTGGACATGCTTGTCTCCTTGCTTAGCAGTTGCTTCTATTCTTTTTCACTGCACAGAGCACCTCTTTCATCACTTCAAAGCATGCATAGATTTACACATGGAGCATTTATACCAAAACATACTTCACTTTCAGCCTCTTATTGGGAAAAAAGCAAGATAAGTGCAAGTAACACAACAAAATATGAACCTTAAGAATGAAATAATTTAAAATTCAGTTTAGAAAATATGTTCTAGGAGCCTGCCAGCTGCCTTCAGGGAACATGTACCAGCACGGGTGGGATTAGCAGCCAGCCAGTCCCCTGTGCACCTACCACCATCGGGGCAGTCCCTGTGTAGCTGCTTGTGTCTGGAGAAGTCCATCCCGTGCCCCACTGTCCCCCTGGGAACCAAGGTTAGGACAAATCCAGGTGTCTGACACATTCCCTTACACCGTGGACAGGCAGCCAATGCGGGAACCACCTGGACCCCACAATCACCTTGTCCAGAAGGAAAATGTCAAGACGAAGGAGCAAAAGGCAATTTTAGACCTCCAGCCCCCACATAACAAGTGCTGAAGGATATTCTAGAGAGTGATAAAGATGACCATGGTTCCAAGAACAACAGCAGAGGGGGATTGCAGCATGTGGCAGGCAGCTGAATGGAGGGACAGTGGCCTGTAGAGATCCAGTGAGCCCAGGGTGGGCCAGAGAAGAAGTCACTCCTCAAGGCCCTATCACTATCAGGAGGGCATCGTGAACCACCACCTCGTGCCTTTCTACCAATCCAGGAACTCTGCTTTGGAGGAATCCAGGTGCCGACTCCAATCCCCTACATCAAGGGACTGGCAGACCATTCAAGAAGCATTTGGGATGCAGCAATGGGCTGAATCAGAGGAACAGGAAAACTTCAAGATGAAGGAACACAATGCAATCTCAGACCTCCATCCCATACTGAACTAATTCAAGAGACACAGACATAGTACAACTTAGAAGTCACACACTTGAAATTTCTGAAAAGATGATAACTGAAGTAAAGAATCAACTTAGTTCTTGTATTGATTGGTTAATTTTACATGCCTATGTCTGATGGTCTGCACAGCTGTGATGAAGGTAACAAGAGGCATTTTGGTAGCACTGTTAATTTCCTATGTATCTGCTTTTGAAGTCCTGTATTTTGTTTTGTTTTGTTTGATTTTAGTCTGATTTGTTTTGATTGATTTTATTATGTCTGGTGGTATGGGCAGCTTAGATAACAAGATATAGTATGGTAGCTATTGTTGATTTCCAATTATCTTGTTTTGAAGTCCTGTATGAATTTCATTGTTTTGTTTTGATTGGTGTTATTTTGTTTTGTTTTGTTTCATTTTATTATATCTGATGGTATTGGTGGCTATTTTGAAGATAACAAGAGGCATCACGGTAGCCATTGTTGATTTCCTATTATCTTGTTTTGTAGTCTTGTATCATTTTCAATGTTTTGTTTTGATTGACTTTATTCTGTTTTATTTGTTTGGTTTTATTATCTTTAAGAAAAATTTTAAAAATCCTAGTAGACTTACTGAGATATTAAAACTACTTTAAAATCTGCAAAGCAAAATGAAACTCAAAAATCCCCTCGTAATTTCTCTAAATTTAGCCACCATTGTTTTAGCAAAACCAAAAACAAAAACGAAAAAATTAAGAGAAAAAAACCCAATGGATTCTAATAATCTTTATAAACATATATTCAAGTACAATTTTAGATCTGACCATTCAGATCTGAAACTCCATAAATTAATAAACTCCGTAAATTAATTTCTTTAGGTAACTTAAATGTATTTCACAATTACCACAGTTGTACACAATTATGACAATGAACAAGGGGCTGTGGAGTCTAATATACATAATTTTATATGAGATAGTTGGCAATGTGTATCATTAACGTGTAATATTTTTGCATTTGAAGTAAATCCAATTCTTAGAACTATGAAATCCATGTAAAACTAGTTGATTAAGAAATTTAGTAGGGCCAGACATGGTGGTACTTGCCTGCAATCCCAGCACTTGGGAGACTGGGGCAAGAGGATCCCTGTAGTTGGAGGCCAGACTGGGCTACCTGAGTGAATTCAAGCCCAGTCTGGAATACATAGTAAGACCCTGTCTCAAAAGAAATAAATAAATAAAAGAAAATAAATAAAAGAAAAAGTAAAACTAAATGAAAAAGAAAAAAAAAAACAAGTCTAGTGGGATCCTATAGGTTGATTAAGGGGGTTATATAGATCTCCCCAATGAGGAAAATGACATGATATTCAGAGACAACATTGAGTAAGAATATGGAAAATATGAATAATTTAATTCATCACATCCAGGCCCAAACTACTCACTACTTCAAACAGATCTCATAATTCTAAAAACATGCATGAAACCTTCATCTAATAAAAGCAATCAAGTATATAATACTTCTGATGAAACAAATCCTAGATCAAATTACTTAATGGTCTCTTCTAGGAAAAGCTTTGAAACATGAAAGCAATGAGATCAAAACATATGTATGAAACTTTGTCACCATCCCAGCCCAACCATTAATTCTAGTCTACAGCAATTTTCTATCCCATGAAGTGTTTGTTTTGGGATTAAACTCTTTCTGTTCTGAAACTGTTACCTGAATACCTGCCGTCATGATACCATGTCTTTTCAATAAGACCTCCTTCATTTTTCTTCAGCTTCTAATTAGTACCGATTGTTGAATTTATTAGTATAAAACCATTGCCACTATTGACACCTGTGAGTCTCTCATTGTAATTTCAGAAACTAAATACATCCTTGATAAATTGAAAAAATACACTGTCTCTTAGCAATCAGAATATTTAAAGTGCACTCCTTAAAGCTGTCATCTAGGTTTTCTGTGTCTTAGTACTTTTTGGAATTAGAAGACAGATTAAGAACGTCATCGGCAACTCAGTATTCATAATTTCTTTTTATTTATCCTACTGATAAATTTTAACTCATTTGCTACCTTTTGAGTCTATTACAGGTTCTTCATTTTCTAAATTTTTAAACCCATCACCTGCAAAATAATATTGCAAAGACATTTTAATTTAGGCACTTTGGCGGCAATAGTCATAATTACTGCAAAACTTGAAAATCATTTCTTTACACTGTTACTTTTTCTTATTGTTTCCAATGCCAATTATTCTCCAAATTTATCTGAGAAGCATTTAAATGAATAGACTATTGTTTCTAAATTAACGATGTTTTATTAACTTAGAATCAACAGGACAGGTGTAATGGCAAACCAGTAAACTCTCCAACATAGCCAGAATACCCACTTCTTTGTTCCAATCATCATTTCTATACCTTTAATGAATCTGTTCCCTCCTAAAGAAAACAAAGGGGTTAGTAATGCTCATAGTTTCCTCAAATAATTATTGTCACTCACATTATCTTTCTATATCTAAACACATTATTGCCCACAATGAGGAATACACCTACTATTAATTTTCTCCATAATGTTTTTACACATATATTATACTTTAACATTATAGTAGTGTAATTACTGATAATACAATTATATAAACATAAAGAAAGTAATAAAACTAAACAATTTCAATGAAACTTTTAAATCATTCTCTAATCATCATTTACCATGAACACAGATGATTCCTGTTATTTCCAGGATAGCAGAGATCAAAATGTCCCATCTGGCACAGAATTGGTCAATTAGAAGAACTCAGGATATTCTGGACTAAAAACAACAACAAAATATTGATTATTTCTAAAAATATGTTAACCAGTTTTATGTTTGATGATGTGCTCAAATAGAATCAATTGATTTGAATTTCACACATTCTACCTAGTTTCAGTTCTGCTAAAATATGAAAAACAGTATTTTAAATATCAAAAACTTCACATTCTAGACAGTCATTTAGAAAAGTTGGTAATCAAAAGGGTTTGCCATGTCTACAGGTTTTGTAGTAGCTTCCGAGAAACCTACATGCTTAAAGACTCTAATCATATAGTATTTGGGGAAATGGTTATAACTATACATCTTCTACAAAATATACTTACTAACAAAGTTAAAATGAGAGCAAAGTTGATTAAAACTTGGAAAACCTTAATCGAAGTAGAATGTGGACTTGTCATTGACCATTTTTTTGCCTTTTTTTCTTTTAGATTCTAAAGTATTTTTCTAACATTTTTATGAAAAGAAAAAGCTGTAATATACCTGAGTCACACAGATAATCCCGAAGAGAAACAAAACAAAGCAGCAACATGATGTTATTGCAATTCTCATTTTCTTCATTACTTGGGGAAATAAATCTTGAACTGTTGTTGCAATTGTTTCTTCAGAAGAAAAAAAGGGGCATGTTATGTATCACCTCAATAAAGTTAATCACACAACTCAACTTTCAGCTTCTATTGCAAATTACAAACAATTTCAACTACTATTACAAATATATACAGAGAATACACTGATTTAAAACAATCCATGGAGGCCTTTCTCTTAGCAATGACCGCTTGTTGAGTATCCTGAAAATTCAAAGCAGCTCTATTTGTTGTTTTAAATCCATTTTATAAAGTTTTTTACTCATCGTAACTATAAGGTAATCAGGGGCTGATGTAGTTTTCCAAAAGCATTACAGGAAAGGAAGAATTCTCATAGGAATTAAATCAGGCAACTATTTTAATCAGAGCCATATAGAAAATAACCAAATAAACAAAACAAAATAAGTAACATAGAGGTAGAAGACATTCTATATTTAAGAAATAAATGTATTCATTAAATAGGGAACAGGCTAACAGTAGAAAGACTTATAAGTGAAAGGATTCAGAAATATGCTTGAGATTTTCCAAGGGCTTTGAATACCAATCAGAAGAATGTGGACTTTTTCATATAAGCAGATAAACCACAGCAATATTTGTGATGCAAGAGAATAATATGATGGAAATTATTTCAGAATTTCCTAGTTTTGTATATTAGGGAAAACTCTGTGTGCATAGAGTCATGAATGAGACAGTCATTCCAGCAATGTGCACAGTTAACAAAAAAGGAACCCAAATACCTGTCAATATGGCACAAATTGTGAATTATATTGATTTACATGTTTGTGTATCAACATGGATTCATAATGCATATACAATAACTGTCAAAGTAGTGTGTACACTATGTAACTTCAATTTCATATTTACTTAAGTCTGAAACATTTAAATTTTATGTTATTCATGGGTATATATACAATGTCTACAAACGTGGACTGAATAAAGCATACTCCATGATGATGGTTGATTCTAGGACAAAAATATGAACTACGTTAGTGACAGAAATATTGGTGACTAAAGTGACTTCCAATTCACCTATGAAATTTTTTTTCTAAATGTTTCTGAAACAAATATAAAAATATTTGCTCCTTTTTAAAAACAAAATTCAGAAAGGTTCTGAAAGGAACATCTAGAGGAAATAATAGCAGTAAGAAAAGGGTATTCAAGGAAACATGAATAATATCTGAGGGTTTTGTTAACACTGAAAGCACGTATTACTTACCAGTGGAAACAAACTGTGAATCAAGACCCAAAGTTAAAAGCATAAAGAAAAATAATATGGACAAAAATGAACCTCCTGGGATTCGAGCTAGAGCTTCTGGATAGGCAATGAATGCCAAATCAAAACCTAAGAAAATATACAGTATTTTAAGCTAGTTGCCAAGAAAATTCACATTTTTGTCTTCATCATTGTATTTTTGAAATGTTTATTAGCACATTTTCAGCACATAATTATTACATTCATCATGGGCAGTTGTACATGTGCGTAACACATTTTAATTCTTTTTTCATATCCTTCCCCTCCACTCTCTCCTCTCTCCATCTTTTGGTCCCTTCCCTTTTACAAAAGGTCTGTCTCTCTGTTTCCCATCATCTGTCTTTTATTTTTATATTTAATTTACTTATATTTTGAATTTTCCTATAAGACAGTCCATGCAATATTTAAGCTTGTGCTTCTGATTTATTCCCTTAGTATTATTGCCTCGAAGTGCATCCATTTTCCTGCAAATTATTCAAGTTTATAATTTGGAAAATTAAAATGATCCAAAAATTTTATCTACCTTGCAGTGTAGTCTGTGACATACAATCGTTACCAACTGTCTCCCTTTTGCTTTTTAAAAATATTTAACTTGATTGTCTTATGATACGATAATATAAACCTATGACGTGAATTAAGCAAATGAGATAAATTTTACATGTGGAACATTTCTCACATAAGGAATTCAACTATTTAATGGTGTTTAACCGATTTTGTTTTTCTAAGATTGGTGGAGAACAACCACTGTCTTGAATACTAGAAACCTAAATGAGGTCACTTGATCTTAGCCTAGAAGTTCTAAAAGAATTAGACTCTCTGTAAAGATAGACACATCTAACTAACTTGTTAGTTTTCATCCTTCTTTTCAAATGTTTCATCAGAATCACTAATGTCATTTTAACAGTTCATGGATGCCTGCAAAATTGTACACAACAAAACTGTAAATTTAATCTGCTTTTCTATTTGCTGTAACCATTAGAGATCTTGATGCTGTTCTAGATTTTATATGCTCTTCAGTATTAAGTATTTTAGGCTTCTCTAACTTTCCAGAGAACTAACCTAAGATTTATAAAGCTAAACTTCTAGACTAAACCCTATCACTTCCTAAATATTTGCCCTTATGAAAGCCATAGGTAATATTTCTGTGCATCAAACTACAATGAGGAATTGGAAATCAGAATATCTCCAAGGTTCCTCCTAGTCTTGACATTCCGTTACCATTCATCACTATTTCCTAACCAACAGTATTAGTTATAATGAAATTTGAATAAGGAATTCCTACTTAAAGAATCTTATAGTTGTTTTCTGGGAATGTTTAACCAGATAATTAAGTATCTTTAATGTCCTTTTCCTTAACTTTTTTGTTCAATTTTTTATTTTTATTAGTACATGTCTGTTGTATATAACAATTATATTCATTGTGGGAAGTGTACATAACACTCAATGCTTTTTCTGTACCCCTTCCCTCTCCTGCCTCCCCTATCCCTCCATCTCCTGGTCTCTTTCCCTTTTGGTAAAGATCTGTCTCCCTGTTTCCTATTATCTGTCTTTTATTTTGCTCTTTATTTATATTGTTGGCTTCTCATATAATAGGAATCATGTGATACTTAAACTTGTGTGTCTGATTTACTTCACTTCACATTATGACTTTGAAGTGCATCCATTTTCCTATAAATAATTCAAGTTTGTCCTTCAAGACACAATATTAAAATTAGGAAGTTCATTCATCAGATTCCCTGAAAGCTGGACACAGTCAAAGTCACAAGAATCTCCATATGATTTTGATATGTTTAAAAATCCAGATCCATATTTTAGGTTCCTTATATAGGACTGAAAACATGTGCTAATAATAATAAATCAATCAATAAATATTAAAATGTCAATAAATAAAATTCACATCTAATGCTGGAATAGCACATGAGAGAATTTGTACACTGTATCCATTATCTCTTTCATAATTCATGATGTGCTTAGCATAATGCCAGAACTTGCACTCATGCAGTAGGAGGCACATACTAAAATTTTAACAAAATCAAGAAAAATATTTTTGTTTGTTAACTGACTATTCCCCAACATATTCTTGTTTTCCAAGATCATCTAAGAATAATAATATTATTAAAACAAATTATGTAAGATGAAATTAGAGTGAAAATGCCATATCTTGAATCATGAGTGTAAATTGCTATAAATAAGCTGCATTGAATTAATCAAAGTTGACAAAATATAGCGATACATACCTGATTTCACAACTAGAGAGACTTCCTGCCCAAATATATGAGCCATATGTCCCAAAATAGAAAAAATAGCAAATCTGGCTAACACACTAGTGAGACTGTTTGTTAAGCATACTACAATCACGTCAGATAAGCAGTTGTTATTAAACTTATTATACGACGACAGTGCTGCTAAGCCACCCCATGCCACTGAGAGGGAGTAAAATATTTGAGTTGCAGCATCTTCCCAAACCTGGAAGAGAAAATTAACATTTTAAAATAATATACTCTTAACTTTTTATGTTTATAAAATATTAACATATACATAGGAAAGTATATCATAAAACAATGAACACTTAATTGCCCACTCCCTGGCTCAAGATATAAACCAGTCTTTTAAAGACTCCTTGCACCTCTACCTGATTATATCACCCTTCCATTCTCCAGTGGTACCTGCAATTTCAATTTTGGTGTTCATTATTTCCTCGGTTTTTATATTTAGTTTGGCATATTTTTGAATTTATAGAAAAGTTATCTCATTGCATGTAAAGTTAAACAACATGCTTTTTCATTCATTATTGTCAGATTTATCCATTAGCAAGTTAGGTCAGGTGTAATTTCAATTTAATTCAAAAAATTTAAAAAAATAGACTAATTCCTGTGATTAAACTGAACGTGTGTGGTTTAATAATTTTTCCACTTTCATATTGTCCCACTGTATATTTACTACAGTTTATTCTTTTCCCTGGTAATAGGTATTAGACTGCTCAGTATTTGGTTATGTATCTTTGAACATTCTTGTACATGTCTCCTTATCATCTAGGGGGGAAGTGCGATGTCAAAGTGTATAGGTGTCCTCTCTTTTTCTAAATCTTTCCAAATTGTTCTCCATACTGGTTGTACCACTTCATACTCCCAGTTGATGGTTATGTGACTTCCCATTTATCTATATCCTCATCAACACTTAGAATTTTAATTTGATCCAATCAAGTGGCTGTGAAATGAGATTCGAGTACTCTCATGTTCCATAGGACTTTTTCCCTGTGGAATTCCTTTTCATATAGTTGGCAATTTTTTGAGTTATTTGCCTTGACTTCAATAATTCTTTATGCATTTAGATTATCATTGTTTGTTTGTCATCTCTGTTGATGTTTACCTCCAATGTGTGTTTGTTTTTCACTTTTTTGCATTGTGTCCTTTAGTGAATCAAAGATTTTATTTTGGATATAATGTAGCTGAAGTTTTACTTCTTCACTTAAAAATGTGGTACTTGATCATTGTTACTCAGAAAAAATACTTAGCCCCAGGTTTTGAAGACATATATTCTATATCTTCTTCTAAAAGAAAAAAAAACTTTGCTCATACTGTTAAAACTTCAATTCATCTTAAGTTGATATTGGGCATATTAATACATGGATTGTCAATTTGTGTTATTATATCAATTAGAGAATTCATCCTTTTCTCATGTTTGACACATACAAATTGCCATGTGCTCTAGAATTGACTCCTGAGATTAATGTACCGTTTACCGGCCTATATGATTATACCTATGCTAATACCACAATATTTTAATTACTATACCATTATAACATTGTTTCATATCTAGAAAAACAACTCCTCCACAGTTTTTCTGTACTGGGAATTTAATTGCTTTTTTGTTAATTCATCATATCAATGTGGGGGTAAGAAAAATACTAACTCTTAGCAAGAATAATAGAAGATATACCTCCACATTCTAAACGTAATTCCATGCTTTTATGATTCCTCTTTCACAATTTACTACTCTGATGTTTATGTTAAAGATCAATAATTAGTCTTACAAACCAAGTTAATTTAATCCATTTTGAAGAGTGAAACTCTTTGTATATGCAATTTTCTGAAAGGAAAAAAGTTGAATTGTGCAAGTTTCAAAAAACAAGGACAGTATATATTTAGGAAAAAGTTTCATTATTTACTTCATAAATTGGATTTATCAGTGGAATACTGGCAATAAAACATGATGGTGACTATGAGTTCTAGCTCTGGAGTAAGAAACAAGAAAATAAGGTTTATATCAGGCATATCTTACTTCCTTTCACTTTGATGTATTTAATGGCTTTAATTTTGGTTCTTCATCTATAAATGGAGAATGAAAACAATAATAAAACCTGTACCAATAAAAAATAATGATAACACCGATAAAAATTTAATAATAATAATGAACATAGAGTGATGTGGAAAGAAATGAGAAATGAAATTTATAAAATGCTCAAAACTGGCTATCATTATTATGGGAAAAAATCATAAATTGAAGGTCCATTTCTCACATGAAATTAAAAACAATGATTTGAATATTATTTCAATAGAAAAAAAGTTGTTAGGGACCAAACATACTTTAGGTCTTGAGAATACAGTTTGAGTTGCAAGAAGTCAGTATGAAGCAAAATGGATGCATGGATAGATAGCTACATATATACATAGATACATTCATACATAATTCATAAATTGAGGTTATTTTGTTTATACATAGGAAATTTATGTTAGAAATAAAGTACCCCATTACGTTTTAGATTGTTGTCTGTATTAAGAGATGAATACCATGGACACGTTGGTGTCTGAGCCTCTTTTACTTGATGTATTATGTATGCATATGTGACTCAATGGGAGCCAGAGCTGCATATGGCAGTTTTGGATTGCACACAAATGCTACTACATAATATGACATGTACTGAGTTTGCCAAAGAGCACTGACCAAAGTTTCAAACATAATTTTAATCTCTTCATCTACCAATTTTACCTATATGTAAGATTATTAGATTAAGGATTAGGAAATTTTAATTGTAGTTGCACTAGTTGGCTATGAACACTTTGTCTACCTTTGAGTCTTTTGGAGTCTCAGTTTCATCAGATTCACCATAAATTGATAGTTTCACCATAAAATGAAAGTGTTAGTAAAATAACCTCAGAAGACTACCCTAACTATAAATTTGCATGGTTCTTTACTTTCCTGAAGATCTCAATAGACCGCAGATAGTCAAAGAAAAGGAAAAATATATACTTGTGATTTCATGTTTAAAATATGGATTGTGAGGAGTAAAAAAGATGTAAGAGAAACAATTCTAATTATCAGAAAATCCAAAAGAAAGAGAGGAGTGTTGTATTGGACATGGATGGGTGAGAGGATTAAATTTCACATTTCATCTGGATGAAATTTTAATTGTTCAATTGTATGGAGCTCTGATATTCTTAAATAATAAAGAAACTAAAACATAAAGCTATATAAAATAGACATATGTATTTCTCAAGGTATTTTTAAGGAAATATAAAGCCCAAGCATCTGAGGCTTGTAATAGCTGCTTAAAGAATATCAAAGGTCTTGTCTCTTCCTTTTTCTTTAATTTTTATCTCTATTGGTACATGTTTATTGTACGTAATGATTATATCCCTTGTGGGGAGTTGATCCATACACACAACACGTCTTAACTCATTTTTCATCCCTGTCCCCTCTCTCTATTTCTCCATAGACCTTTTGCAAAAGGGAAGGGGACTAAAGGACTTGTCAACTGTGTTCAAAGTAACTAAGTTTAAAGAAAATGGTGGGCTTATTTGTTAGAGAAAATGTTGTAACTATAATATGATAGTATAATAATAATATTTAAATTAATTATGTATTAGATTATATTTACATGAATTTATCATTTCCAAAGTGCATTAACTTACTTTATCTTATTCAATAGCCTAAGAATCTTAACTTCTAATTTATCTGTTACTTACTCACCACTAAAAATAATGCTTGAGTTGAGAAAAGACTAACAAATTGAATACAAGTGAGGCCCAAGACAAATAAAGAAATGCATTAAGATGGCCAGGGACACATCAGATGCATTAGTCTCTAAGGCAATAACAACAGATCATGGTTCTAAATAATTTAGTGCTATCACGAATAATGACTGAGTAAAAGCTTTTGAGCACAATTAAAGAAGCAAATGACCAGAAATACACATTTCGGTTTGCAAAAAAATTGTTAACAAATTCCTATGAGTCAAGCTTCTAAATTTGACACTGAACACCAAAAAAGATTCTACAACAAATGATCAGATATCTGACCATATTGAGAAAAGAAAATACCAATGGCTGGAAATTATTATGATTTCCACAGAGAATACCATAAAAAACTAAAATTAATATCCACTTTGGTTAACATTACTAGTATGGGAGAAAGTGTTACTATAGTTTTTCTTGACATGAATATAATATTGTAAGTTTTTAACTGACTAGATGCTTTATATGTGCCAAGAATGTGATTTCACTGGCTGCTATAAATGTGAAATATACTTAGGCTGTATCAATACAAAAATAGTATCTAGAGTACACTTATTGTTAATACACTCTGCAGTTAAAATTTTAGAAGATTTTATGTCCTCATGATACACAGGTATTATCTGGAAGTATACTAAGTTTACCAGAGAGCTACCCAATTCATGTTTACGGCACTTGTTTATGTTCCTAGTATATGTAACAGTTTTCTTTATAGAATATTTAATCCATGTTTGTGTTTTTGACTTTGTAAATCATTAGACAAAATTGACTTTTCGCATATTGACTTTTGAAGATAATTTAAAATAGATTATTAAATCTTGAACAACAATTTTAAAGCTACTATGAGTTTATTCAATAAATCACATAGTCCTAACCAAAAATATGCAGGTATGTATGTGTTGTTCTTTTTCAAAATAATATAATCCAAATTATATCCATCAAAAAAAAGAGATGCATGAATAAAATGACTTTTGAAATCCTTTGTGAAAAATGATCATACCTCCATTAGGAAAGCTTTGGTGTCATGATATATAGGTAATTAGCCTAGTGGACAGAAACTCTCATGAATTTAACTGCATATTCTTTTTGCCAGCTACTGTATCCTGACTCAGATGAAAACAAAGAGTTGCAGCATTTGATTACAAGGTATACCTCCTCAGATAATTTGAAACCAAAATAAAGTCTTAACTTCAGCTTCCTGAAGTTTCCTGAAGACGGACCTCGACCCGATGTAATAGTCAATTCCTTTCGAGGCTCCCTCCAGAGTTGCACCACATATTAAAAGGATGATTAAAACCACCTAGGGAAAAAGAGCTGTAAAATATACCACCTGCCAAGAAAAACATCAAAAATTAGTGCTATTTTAAATCATGGTGTATAATTGTAGACAAGTAAATTTTTAGCCAGTTCAGATAGTTAAACTACTGGAGATTTCATAATGTTATTAACAATTCTGATGATATCCATACCAAAGATGGTGTAATTTCATATTTTTGTTCTCACTACACACAAATGATCCATTTCCAAAATCAGTTCGATGCATTAAGCATATTTCCCAGGCTCATACTGTAAATAAACAATATCAATGCAATGATAACTTTGTATTGAGATGAAATGTTTTCTTAAATTTAGCCTTATAGCCGGGCGTGGTGGGGCACACCTGTAATCCCAGCACTCAGGAGGCTAAGGCAGAAGGATCACTGTGAGTTAGAGGCCAGCCTGGGCTACAAAGTGAAATTCAAGACCAGCCTGAACTGCATAATGAAACCCTGTCTCAAAAAGACAAAAAAATAGCTTTATAGATGGCTGATTGAACAGAAAGGAATGTCTCTGTTCATTATATTATTGTATCAAAGTATAAAGGAAAATTATTTTAAAACCTGCAATGCTTAACACATATTAAATCTCCAAAGAAAAGGAAAACATCTGCTAGTAGATATCCCAATCCCATGAAAGCTTTATTCAAGTGAACACTGAATACTTGTTAGTTAAAACTCCCATTAAGAGCATTTGACAGCACACGATCTAGTGTGATGCTTCTGAAAACACAAACTTCCAGATGAACAGATTTCCTTTGAGGCTGGTTTTTCAATAATGTGGATGGTTTTTTATTCAGAGCTGTCCTGAGTTTGATAATATTCCCAGGGAGATGATTTAAACAAGTTGTCCAGAGACCAATAAAAAATAATGGCCTACATAAATGGCCTTTGGTGGGCTCTTTCAATATTAACATCAAAAAGGAGCCAAACCTTTCAGAAATGTGCAACTGGAACATGTTGGGAAGTTTCTACTGGGTTTGTGGTGCTCACATTATTTTGGTGATATAATAGCACATTTCATGACAATTTAACACAAATTGAATGTGCAAGTTGTTGTACTAGAAATACAAAGTGAATACTCCCAGGATTCTTCTCCTCCACCTTTCAGATAAATGGATGCTAGTAGTTAAAAACACATACACACACTCCAGTAATCATAGCTCTTGGGTGGCTCAGGCAGGAGCATTATTGAAAGTTTGAGGTCAGCCTGGGCTGCATAGTGGGTTCAAGGCTTGCCTGAACTATTTAGCGAGACCCTGTCTTAAAAACAACGAACAAACAAACCAAAAAAAGACAGATAAACATTCACTGTTCTTGGTACTGTGAAACTTGTCACAGAGAGAATTTCATGTTTTCTAAATTTCTCATTGTGTTCTCTGAAAGTTTAGAACTAAAACATTTAATAGATAAAATATAATATTTTTCAGAAGAGCAGGTTCACTGAGAGAGCAGTTTCTGAGTCAATTTTGGACAACTTTGATTGAAGAGAATCATCGCATAGTATTCTCATTCCCTCCAGCAAAGGGAATCCTGGTACTATTACTTTATATGACATCAGTGTAGACTTTGCACTAGTGGGTCAGAAAATTTAAAACTGTACTCTCAAGTCTTGGAATGCTGAATCAACTATAATGGTCGAAATTTTGAGTAAGGCACAAATGCAGCATTCATTTTTGCTTATTTGTTCTGTTTCTAACAGCAACAGTCATTCTATTTACTTAAAACTACGATGCCTACTTAGAAAGGTATTAGTATCTTTAAAGGTTACCATTATAGATAAATCATGCTTTTGACAATGCTTGACATTAAGCTAAGATGAAATTGGAAGGGAGTTACATCACTACCTAATGTGCTTTACTAATTACCTTTCCAGAAGACTTGATTCCTTTCATTGAAGCCGCTCCAACTATGATCCAAGCCAGTAAAAGACACAATGCCAAATACCATACAACTTCTCCAGTCTCATCTATTCCACTTGACCGTCGAAGTGCCACTTTACTGGAACATGTCAGCTCTTTTATGAACACAGAACTGTTTGTCTAAACAAATAATGGGTTCTGTAATATGTTTCATGCAAGGGCAAGCTCTACAAATATTTTATGTTAACATCAGTGTTCTGTAAGCCTTTTATTAGTGTATGCTGCTGTAGAAATGAACAAAAAACTTCATTAAAAAGTCAAGTCCTGAACCTGAGGAATAACCACAGCCAATCTAAACTTTCAAAATCTCTAATAATCCCCTAACATGTCAAGCTCCTTTATTTAAAGAAATCAAGCTTGAACTGAATGGCTTCATTTGACTCAATACATTAACTAAAGTTAAATACATTAAATACATTAACTCAAGTTAAAATAATGAATAAAATATTTTAAATTTTTATTTAAATTATGTTTAAATAAAATATTTAATATAGGTTAAATTACATAGACTTATTTTATATTAGTATATATAAGCAAACTCAAATGGCCCCATTATTGACAACATTTTTAGTCTCTCTGTAAAACTCCATGATTTTCATTAGCAATGTGCACGCACCTATAATCTTAATTCTTACCTGGACATTTGGGAACATTTCAATCTTCAAAAACTTTTAAATTTACATTATGGAATATAGTGTAGCGGTTCCCTATAAAATTATAAAATAGATCTACCATATAACCTATCAGTCCAACTATTGGGTAAGTATCTAAAGAAATGAAACATATACGTCAAAGAGAATCCTGCACTCCCATGTTCTCTGCAGCACTATTTGCAACATCTGAGAAAAGGAAATGACAACAATCTAAGTGTCCATCAACTGATAGATAGATAAAGAAAATATCACACAGAATGGAACATTTTCTGTCATACAAAGAATGAAATCTTATCATTTGTGATAACATGGATGAAACTGGAGAGTGTTACTTGAACTGAAATAAGCCAGGCACAGAATAAAAAGTACCACATGGTCTCATATATACATGGATTCTAAAAAAGGTAATCGCATGTAGTTTAAAGTAAAACAATGATTACCAGATGCAGGGAAATTGGGAGGATGGGAATGGGGAACAGTTCATCAGTAGGTACTAGCTGACAGTTAGCTTGGATCAAGAAGTTCTGATGTACTATTGCACAGGGTTGACTATGAGAACTATGTATTGTACATTTCAAAAGCTACGAGAAACAATTTCTGGAAATTTTTCAAAAAAAAAAGTCAAATGTTTAAGGACATAGGTATATTAAAGATAGGTATATTGAACCTCACATAAACATTATATAATATATACATTAATATGCACAAGTTTTATGCTATCAGATAAAATAAATTAAAACCTTTAAAAGTTACAGAGGGCGTTAGCATGTGGATGAAGGAGAGTTCATTCAGTATTAGACACAAAGACACTAGGTAAGGGTAATGAGTAGGCATAAAGAAGGATGATTTAAAATTAGTAAAATTAAGTATAAACTTGAATACCTATTCTCACTATACCATGGCAATTGTATGCAAAGTAGATATTGAGGAAATGTTGCCTTAACAATTTTGCCTCCCAATATTACCCATTGTTCAACTGATTATCATTAAAATTTTTCTTAGTGTTGAAATGTTTTCTCATACACAAACTCCTAACATAGGAAGTTCCAAACACATTATTACAGTCTTGTGTCCACTGAACAACCAGTTTATATTGTTCACAAAGTCCTAGTCTTGCAAATAATTAGTGTTCACCTAGGATACATAAATATCTGAGAGAAATGAAGTATAATTCCCTACAAGTTCCATTTTTGAAATTTATGTGAATTAAGGAAAGGAATGGCCAATATATCATTATCACTTTTCAATAACATCTGTCTAAGAACTGGATCGCTTACTTCCAATACTGTTGGCTGGGAAGTTGCCCTGGTTGGCAAATTTCGCTGCCATTGATGCATGTAAAATTGATGGCATCTATCCAGCTCATATTCACTTGAATGATCTCCCCGTTCCCACATTTACATCACAGTGAGTGACCGAAAATGATAAAAGAAGAAATACAGAACCAAAACGGTTATGTATTTAGTTTTAAATAAAAATAGATTTGTTGTATAGCCATATTTAAGTGGCTTTGCTTAAATGCTAACCTTAGAAGAAGTGATTAGAACAGAGAAAAAAGATGTGTATACAGATGTTGCATGTGCATACCATCATGACTATGACTAATAGGATTACAAGTACTACCAAGTATTAATAAGAAGAAAAATAACACAAAATATCTCAAACTATTTATCACTATAAATTAAGGTTCATTAGCCCAGTGTTGGTAGGTATTTTGAAAAAGATGATTATTCTATCCATTGTTACATATTGGGTATTACCCACAATATTATTTCATTATTAATAATAACCCTAACTGACAAATGGTCAAGACAATTTAGTGGCCAAGGACAACATTAAACCTTAGCATGGTATGACATTTCTTTGTCATAAATTACTAAAAGAATCTACAAATGCAAATGTTTCCAGATTTTAACAGTAGTTTTTCAAACCTGACCATTTTTTTGAACTTAATCATAGATGATGAATTTGAATTTCATGTTCCTCTTCTTGAAGAATGACACAACAATTTAGAAAACCTAGATTGTCTATTAACTATTACCTAAGGATGAGATTTTTTTAAAAAAAACTGATAGCCCATCTAACACACTGACTTTCAGATGAAATGAAATGGCAAAAACAAAACAAAACAATCAAAACCAGCACAAAACAAACAATACTATTTTGTTTGGGATGTAATTTTAAATTCTCTATTAAAAGTAGTTTAATATATTACCTAGAAATTTATCAGAAATGATGGTTGTTTTTCTCAAGGAATAAGAAATTTCTTATTCTAAATATGAGAACAAGTGATTTGAAAGAAGTCTAAGTGCTTCTTTTCAAACCAAACCTTTGAACATAGACATCAGAAATGACTGTGTGATTTCTATCTCATTTTTCAGCTGATACTTACAGTACACCCATTACTGAATGAGTTACATCATGTAAGTACAAGTAAATGAAATATGCTACAAATGCAAAGTTGTTCCAACATTACTAGTGGATTGTGTAATTCATTTTATTTCTCTTAGTGCGTCACCTCAGTTATTTCTCCCCTTGTTCTTATAGAACCTACACGATTGACTACAGTATATAACAGGATTCTTTTGGGAGAACAAAAATCCTAGCCTTGAACTAAACTGCATTGTATTGTAGCGGGATCTTCTATGCGGTCAATCCACTTGGGGATATATATCACTTAAAATATTAAACTTTTAATTACCTTTCAATTATTTCTCTCCACACTGAAATATAGCAAAATGTAATGCCTATTCTAGTAAATCAAGCAATTCGTGTGAATTTCTTAATAGAGCTACATTGACCTGCTTTCCCCTTGGAGTCATCTATAAATTAAACAAAGTCCCACTTGAGTCTGAATAGATTATCACAGGGATATGCATATTTTTTTAAAGCCCTAGTTGAAGATTTCATGGGATATCAAATCAGAAGCCCAGAAGTACTAAGTATAGAGCTTTTATGAAGTTTATATGTGGGAATTTTTGGAAACCAGATTCCTAATTGAGGTAATAGTTTACAGTTTAATAATAAATGCAGTATCCTTGCTTCTCCTCTTCCACTGTATACCTTTCTTTAGCTCCCAAAATATCCTCAGAGACCATATGGTACAACAAGTATTATTAAAGAAAAAAGAAAAAGCCAAGAGATTACCTCCACCGTTGCTGTAGGTCAGATATGGGAATCTCCATACATTTCCCAATCCCACTGCAAATCCGATCATAGACAGAAGAGAATCCAATTTTTTTGACCAGTTACCACAGTCCTGATTCTCATCATTTCTGTCAGCGCGTAAATCCTCAGATTCACTCGCAAGTTGCTGAACAGAAAAAAAATAACAACATACTGTCTTTCTGCTATCACAAACTCCAAAGAAGTAAAATTCACAGAAAGGGAAGAGGAGACAGAACAAAGCCTGAACACTCTATCTAAGAGGAAAGAACCTGAAATTGGGGATGTTTCTGCTGATAGACACATAACAGTTTCTCGAAATAAAATTTCCGTTGGTAACCCGAATGTTAAAGAAAAGGTTAAATGTTGCACCAACATGAAGGGCAAGTAAAAGTAGACAAATCAGTTTTCAATTTCAAAAATTTTAATAGTGAATTAAGAAAAATCAGCACACTTAAGATTGTAACAGATCTTTGAGAAGAAGGATATAACAGACCTTCTACTGGAGTGAAAGAATAATTATACAGTGCTGCTCTTACGTGCTGAGACTTCTGGATGTTTGGGATTAAGGGAAGTTTAACTGTCCTCCCCGTGTTGGAGCAAAATAAATCCTTCTCTAAAAGCCACAAAAACATACATAGAGGCAAATTTTCTTGTTCCATCAGGTGAAGCAGCTCTCACTTCAATTCTGGAGGTGGGAGGAGAGGGCTTCTCTCCCAATCCCTCAGCTGCTTTGGAGGGTGGAAGTTTTCTCAGGTGAGGTAAGGACAGTGTACTTTTTTGTCTGCCTGCAGCATATGGGCAAAATCTACAGAGGAACACAGAACAGGATTTTGTGCGTACTCACAGAGCAAGGCTGAGATGGTTCTAAGTCACCTAGCTCCTAAAATAAAAGCTATTCTCCTTTTCCTCTACTCTATGGGGTCATTTTAGGCACACTTGAAAATAGTTAAGCAGAAATTTGAACAGGGAGCAGCCACAGGAAGCAAAAAAGAGAGACTAACCCTCCCTCTTAAGCATCCTCTTCTTGGGCCCCCCGCACCTCCAGCAGCTCCCAGACCCCTACTTCCTAGTCCCCTGCCTCATTTCCCTTGCCCTGGAAGAAGCTGGGCACTTCAATTTGTCCATGGTTCACTGACTCTCTCTGCTTGCTCTACCCTGCCTCTCCTCACAGTCTCGCTGAGCTTGACGGGTGGTAGGTGCACACTCCTCCATTGTTACCAGCCAGAATGAGCCACCTTGCTTAGGGGTGGAACCATTTATGGAGGAAGGTTCTCCCTTCCCTGCTCCCTGAGCCCAGTCGTGTCAATTACCGGAAGGGAAAAAGTGAGGCTCTGGTTTTTCCCCAGGTAATCCTGCATGTAGTAATTCCCTGCCTTGGCCCCAGGAAAGCGCTGGGCTGTGAAGGATGCAGCAGCCAGAACCCAGATGACTGACAGCCTTTGACTCAGAGCTGTTAAGCTGCCTTAGGAATCTTGTCTCCTTTCCTGGGTTTCCCACTTCCTTCTCACCTTGCCTCTCAGTGTAATCTCTGTCCTGAGGCCAAGTGATGATCTCCCCTGGTGTTGGAGGTAGAATGGACACAGTTCGTGGGGTCCGTTCTGCTCACCAATATTCCTCTGCACACAGCATGCTGTACTAGGCCCATTTCCCAAAGTTTTGCTCCTCATTGCAAACGCTACCCCCAAAAGGAAAGTCCCTGAATTGGATACCTTGAAAAGCAACCAACTAAGATAATATTACTCGGCTGGCTCTGCCTGAAAAGACCAACACTGAGTCGACTCCTCACACTTTTTTCTCAGGCTTCAGGACAGTTTGCCTTTTACAAGGATTGCTTTGTGTAGTATTTCAAAGAAGCCAAACACAAACAAATTATTGAGCAGGTTTATGAGAAATTCTAACCCTAACAAAGGGCTGTACTCTGCAAGAATGTTGAGACTCAGAAAGCAAACTAAAGAAACATCCCAACTTAATCAGGGAAGAAATATTCATTATAGTTCTGTTTATATGTGGCACATTTTCATGTAAAACTCAAAGCATTTAAACTCTATTTATGCAGTAAGGGTTGGCAGCAATTCTATGAAAAATAATATAAATTCATGCACATAGAAGAATCATCAGAGAAGCAAATTCTATATCTTATGTATAGTTCATTTGTTGCCTCCTGGATGACAAGAACTTTCTGTCTGTAATAGAATAATGCCTTCAGGAATCTAGGCAGGCAGAAGAAAGATCATAAAGGAATTATGGGAGGTTGTAAGAAGAAAGTATCAGTAAGTTTCATTTAACTAGGTCTTAAATATCAATGCAGACTGATCTGTGGGGGTAAAGAGGGGAAAGCAAAGGAGGGAAGGAGGGAGGAAAGGAGGAAAGGGAGGGAAAGGATAGAGAGGGGGAGAGAGAGAGAGAGAGAGAGAGAGAGAGAGAGAGAGAGAGAGACCTATTAACATGTGAAGGAGTTATTAGCCTGTCATTTTAGACACAGAAGAGAGGGTAGAGTGAAGGATTTATAAACCTATTTATAAAAGGACAAGCTAAGAAACAAATCCAATAATAGCTGTCAAACTATCATGGTCCCATAGAAAGGACAGGAACCCACCATGGACCACTTTAAACAGTTGGTAACTGAGGAAATGGAAAGAGAATGGGAACCCTAGGGACAGAGAGAGGTGAGGATGGAAACACCAAGATTGTAGTAGGTAGAGGACAAAATCAGCGATTTTCCCACCCATTATACAGTGGCGAAACTTCAATTCCCATTCAGACTGGAGACCTTGAGGATAATATTTGAGGTAAAAGGCATTCTAGAGAATGTACTTTTCTGTTTAATGGGGTGTTATTCTCACTGCTATACACGGCTTTTCATGGCATGGCCACTGCCTGATATTTATCATCTTTTGCTGTTCTTCATCTCAAACTCTTTATCTTGCGTTTCCTGTCCTTTATATGTTGTTTCTCTCCTCTGTGCCTTTGCCCATGCTATTTCTTCTGAAATTTCTCCTCCTTCACTTAATTTGGCTAAGTCCTAATCATCCTTTAAGAGTCTGCTTAATTGTCACCTTACCAGGTCTATTCCTCCTGTATAACCGCACACTAGGTTTTGATGCTTCTCTTTTGTATTCTTATGCTACCTTCTATTCTTACTACATTGAGTAAATTATTTTCTCAGAATTCTCTACACTGTGAGTTCTTTGAAGGCAGAAGGCTATTTAGAAAGATTTTTTTAAAATAAAAATTGTACATATTAACAGGTCACCACATAATGTTCGTACCATATATACACTTAAATGTTGAAATCAGGTTAAACCTACTTATCTTTCCAAATATTAATTCTTTGTGGTGAAAGCTTAAAAAATCATTTCTTCCAGCTTTCTGAAATACACAGTATGTTATTATTATCTATAGTCACTATAATGTTCACTAGTGCTCCAGAATTTTTTGCTCTTGTACAATTATAACTTAGCACAAATTTATCAATCCATCCTCTCCACTGTCCCAAGTAGGCGCTATTCTACTCTTAAAATTTATGAGGTCAACTATTTTAAAATCATACAGTATTTTTGTTTCTGTGCCTGACTTATTTCACTTCACGTATTGATCTCTAGTTCCTTCCACGTTGTGACAAATGAGAGGATTTTATTCTTTTTCTGGCTGAAAGATATTCCACAGTGTATAAGTACTACATTTTCTCTATCTGTTCATCAGATGGTGGACATTTAGGTTGCTCCCATTTCTTGGCTATCGTGAATAGTGCAGTAATAAAGACAGGAGTACAAATGTCTCTTTGACATACTAGTTTCCTTTCCTTTGGATATATTCCTAGAAGTGGGGTAGTTGGATGGTATTATAGTTCTATTTTGTATTTATCAAGGAATCCAGGGAGGTTGTCTTAATACTTTTTATATTCCAAGAACCTAGCTCAGAACCTTATGCAGAACAGGCATTCAGTAAATATCATGAGAACATTTGAACCACACTATTTAATGACTTTGCTTTCAAAAGAAAGAACAGAAGATCTAGAATTCACTTCCCAGAGATCATGTAATACCAGAAGACTGTTTTCTCCTCTTTGGCATCTGACTTTTGGATTAATGAGCAAATTGCTTGGTGAATTTTTTATTTGGAAACTGAAAGAAGTATAGAAGTTGAGTGGGCAAAAGAGAGAATTGCATAAACTCAGTCACAAGAATATGAATGAATGGGTGTAGGATATCATAAGAAGAGTCTTCTAATTTTTGGAGTAACAAGAAATAAGGCTGGAGGGGGAAAGTGTGGCCATTTATTGGCATTTCAGTACAGGCCTGCGCTATGGCCTGATAGTCTATAATAAAGTGATGGTTAAATTATAATAACACATGATAAGCTGTATTTTAATTTGCAAAAACTTCTTAAAATTATATGTAGAGACCCCATTCACTGAGTTGTACAATGCTGGACTTTTAACTGTAGGCCACCTCTTCCCTGACAAACGCTGAAACAAAAATCTGATTAGAATTCTTTAAAAACAAATGCATTTTCAGTAATTTGGAGATTTATTTAGAAATCAGTCATCAGCAACTAAAAATCAGCTTATAACTATGATTTTGTTCAGGAAACACAGTTAAAAATTGGTCCAAATGTTACATCCCACAGTTTTTCTACATTGACATTATTAACCATACAAGTGTTTTCAATCTTATTTTTAGTGACTGGAGGACACATTATCTAAAACTTTTCTTCTAAATATTTGAATGTGGAGAATTCGTCAAATGAGAAGGCATTTGAATACTCTCACGAAAGCCAATGCCTTATTGAGCAATCACATTAATTACATTCTTTTCTATTGCCTCTCGCAAGAACTCCTTTAAATTCACCAGCTGAATGTCTGAAAGAATACCACTAGTTTATATTAAAGATAAATACTGTAATATGTTTTTAAAAATCTTGATAAAAGTAAATGTGTATAAATGAATTATGTCTTTACAGTTTCGCTATCAGACATTAATCACTTTATTAAATTGCTAGACTCTACTCATTAAGAATTATTTCTGGAACATTTCCTTCATTTCTAAAAAGCAACAGTTCTTTAAGAGAGAAGTCGTGGGTGGGGGTATAGTTCCTTGGTACAATGCTCACCTTAAATGCACAAGGCCTGGGATCTGACCTGTAGCACAGAGGGAGAAAAACTAATCATATTCATATTTTTGTTTCTGATCAGTAATTTCATACTGTGCTTTCTAAAGCAAGGAAATTGAACCTTTTAAATTTCATAATTGGTTTTACATTGGCTAGAGCATACCATGGAGCTTTTCGTGGAAGTATTAACTTTACATTGGGGTGTGAAATGCATACCAAAAGTGCACAAATCATAGGTATACAGTTTAATGAATCTGCAAAAACGTAATGCTCTTGAACACCTGGTAACAAGTTCAAGAAACAGCACCACAAGTACTCTAGAAGACCCTTCACTGCCTCCCAAAGTTTAACACCTACCTTAAGTTTAAATACCATATTTGTGAACTTTAATAAATGGAAACTTACGATACAAACAATTTTGTGTCTGACAACATTCGACTCAGTAGAGTTTTCAATATTCTACCATATTTCAATATATGCCTGTAGGTCATCTATTATTATATCCTATAGCTTTACAAAGCATGAATTCATCACTCCCAATATTCTACTTAGTTATCCATTTTAATGATGGACATTTAAACTACATCCAGTTTAGAGAGATTTTTAATAGTCTCACTATGAATTTTCTTGTAAAATGTTTTCCCTAAGTATCACTCTTAGGTATAGTTCTAAAGTGGAATTTCTGGATCCTAGAATTTAATTCTGCTTTAGGGATGTTACCAAATACTGCTTCAATTTATTTTCCCATCAGCACTACCGCATACATTTTCAAATGCACCAAGGAATGGTCTACAGAAAGAAAAGAAGGAAGTTGGAGGAAAAGAGTAGGGAGTTTGATGGAAGAAGAAGAGGAGCAGATGTACTGAGCTAGGTATTGTGATAAGTGCTCTATATTTATTGTAGAACTCCTTAGAGGTCGCAACTATTACAATCCTCATTTTACTAATGAAGTAACAGAGGCTCAGAGATGTTAAATGACTTCCTCAAAATCAAACAACTAGTCAGTGACAGATCTGAATTCTGAATTCAAACTGTAAACCCGAGGCTGTTAAACCACTTGACTGTAAGAAACTAAAGACAGCAAGTTACAAAATGTTTTGTGGCATTCCTGCTGCCTAGGGCCTGATATCTCATATACATCAACGAAGACATGAAATAATTAGGCATTATTTGACCCTTCATACCCTGTAGAATGCTACGCATGGACGAACTTCTGTCAAAACCGCCTGTCTTAGTAACTTCGTCTTCATGGAGACACGACACCCAACACACACAACTGTAAAGAGCAAAGGTTTACTTTGGCTCAGAGTTTGTAGAGCTTTCAATCCACAGTGCACTGAATCCATGGCAGATGGATATGGCAGAGGAGAAACATGCCAGAGGGAAGCAGGGAGAGATCAAGGGAGGAGGGAGGGAGATACATGCTTTGATTTTACAGGATCACAGCTGGGATGGAGAAATTTGCCTCGAGATGAAGGATACCTTGAAACTCACCTATCTGATTCAATCAGGACAGGACTTGTGAAGTTTGAATTGATGAAGGAACAAGTTAAGTCTCTTGGGACTAATGGGATGGAGTAGATGCATTTTCCATATGACAAGGACATCAACTTGGGGGGAAGAAGCAGAATGCCATGGCCTGAATGTATCCACTTGAGTTCATGGTGGGAAACATAGACCCCACTGCAACACTTTGAGAGGGAGACCCTTTAAAGGTTAATTGGGTCAGAAGGTTTCTGCTTTCATAGAGAGTAAGGTTATTATTGTGAGAATGAGTTTCTTAAAGGATAAGTTTGGCCCCTTATCTTTTCTCTTTCTTACCAATATGATAGCTCCCATCATCTATGATAGAGTAAAAAGGCCCTCACTAGATGTTGACTCCCTCAATCCTGGACTTCCCTGACTAAGTACTATGAAATAGTACATGCCTGTCCTTTGTAATTTACCTGGCATGTGGTATTTCATTATACCTACTAGAAGACTAAGACATATGCTTATCTTGGGGGGGGGCATTTCAGATTTACTCACAGCAAATTTTGAGTATAGAGTATAGTACTATAGACACCATGATGTACATTAGAGTCTCAGAATTTACTGATTTTACAACTGAAAGTTTATACCATTTGATCAATATTTCCCCATTTCTCCAACTTTCCACCATTCTATAGAAGGGATTTCGGTGTACTAGAGGATAATTTAATGGAATTTCTGGCTTCTGGCAAGTATGTTTTTGTTCTATTTAAGAATTCTTTGCAAAGCCAGTAATATATTCTCCTGCATTTTTTCTAGATGCTTCATTGTTTTACCTTTCACATTTCTATCTATGGTCTATCGGGAATTAATTTACATGTGGAATAATATAAAAGTGATATTTCCTTTTTTCCTACACAATAGACTAAAAGCCCAGCTCCATTTATAAAACAGGCCATCAGAACATTAAGAATTGTTGTTAATAAAAAGCAACAAGGCAGTAAAAAGAAGGAAAAAATGGAACCAAAGCTTTGTAAATAAGGAGGGAAAGAGGACTTAAAGGTAGGGGAGGGGAATGAGAAAAACAAGGAATCAAGATATAAAATAGATGACAGTTGCATCTTCATATCATCTATCACATTTAATCTATTACAATATAACACATTATGTAGCTTCTGGAGAAGTCAACTATACATTTGTAAGAGAATGAATGGGAAAGAGTACAATACATTGATATTATTAATGAAAACAATTTTCATTGTAGACTCCTATAAGACTCTTGAGAACTGTTGGGAGTCACTGGACAACACTGTAAGAACCAATACTCTAAAGTAAGCACCAAAAACTAGAAAAATGATAGATATACATTAAAAGTCAATGGCTCAGTCTGTCCACAGCACAGTGCTGGGTATAGATAGATCTGTGCTTACAGTGTTAACACAGTTCCAAGTTGAGCTTCCAATCCTGTGAAACTGAGGCTGAAACTGGCCTCTGACCAGAGGAGCCGAGTCTGTCATCACCAGTCTGTCTTTCAGTGGGGTTCCCGCAGTTTGCTCTCCAACTGCTCGCATTGTACTGTGACTGTCCTCTCTCACACACTCTGAGAATTTGGCAGTGCGAAGCAACCAAGAGGTGTTCCAGGACCCAGGTTCAAATATCTAGCCCTTCCCTATAATCACACCCTGCCAGCTACTGCTTTGCGTGACTGTGGCCTAAGTTGCTTGTACTGTAGTCACTCACCAAATTTTGATTCTGGAGGGCTGTTTGGGGTGCAGTGCTTCTCATTTTTCCATCTCTCTCCAACTGCATAAGAGTTGTCTAGTCTGCATGCAGCTCTCCAGTTCTCCATGAGCAGAAATGTTAGTTTCATTTTGCCTCCTAACCGGCAGCTACCTAGCTACTGTCAGAAGCACTGCTCCACAGTCTCTCCTCTGCACAGTCTGTTTCTTTCATATCATTTAATCCTATTTTCTTCCCATCTTTCTGTTCTCTTGTGTTCCTATGTACCCTACACTCACTAAGGATCTTGTCCAAGCTATTATTTTCCAGACTCTGGACATTTTTTTCTGGAGAAATTGAGTTGCTGGAACTCACTGCTCTGCCATTTGGTCTAAACTTCTATTGTACATTACGTCAACTATTTTTATTTCTATGTAATTTAGAAATTTGAGGATTTATGTGCAGATCTGTAAAATCCTTCTTTCAAAAATAAGATGCAATATTTGGTTTTTCTGTGAAATTTCTAGATGCTACTCAAAATACAATAGCAATACACTCTTAAATAAATGACTGATTGATTACACAAGAAATCAAGAAGACATAAGACAATTTCTAAAACTAACCACCAATATCAGTAAAACATAACAGAATATATGGGACATAATGAAAACACTTCTAAGAAGGAAGTTTATAACTATGAATGCTCACATCACAAAAACAGAACACGTCCAAATAAATAATCTAATGATGCACCTCAACATCCTGGAAAAAGTCTTCCAAATCCCAAAACATTACAAGATCAGGACAGATATCAATGAAATGTAGTACAGAAAAAATGGGAAGAATCAATGAATCAAAAAATTGTTCCTTCAAAAGAAAAAACAAAAGAACAAACCTAAGCCAATCTATGAAAAAAGCAGAGAAAAGATACAAATCAATTCAGTTAGCAGTGTACACTTTTAAATTGCAACTGACAAGGTCAAAATCAATGATTATTAACCACTACTTCAAAAACTTGTAAACCTGTGAGTTGGAGAATTTAGAAGAGGTTAGAGTACTCCATACACATGAATTAGTAAAACTGAGCCTGAATAGTACAACAGGGAACGGAATTGAAGCAGAAAAAAAAAATCTATCAACTAAGTAAAACCTAGGTCCAGATGGATTCGCTGCTGATTTCTGCAAAATCTTTAGGGAAGATTTAGCATCAATACTCCTCCAGCTCTTTAATAAAACTGAAATGGAGCTGGGGGTACAGCTTAGTGGAACAGTGCCTGCCTGGCAAGTGCAAGATTCTGAGTTTGAATATTTGTACACACACACACAAAAGTAAAAACAAAAAGGAAAAGAAACAAAGAAAGAAATTGAAATGGAAGGAGTACTTGCAAAATCATTCCTTCAAGCCAGCATTACCCTGATTCTAAAAGCAGAGAAGCATAGACCCAAAAGAGAGAGGCATAAGGCAACCTCTTTAATGAATATAGATGCAAAAATTCTCAGCAAGATACTTGCAAACTGAATGCAATAAACCATCCAAAAGAATCATATATCATAACCAAACAGTCTTCATCTCAGGGATGAAATGATGGTTCAACATACACAAAGTAATAACTATTATATCACATAAACAGAAGCAAGAGCAAGGAAAACCCATGATAATCTCCTGATAATCCCAAGATAACCACATGAAAACTTTTGAATAATGCCATTTGTTTTCATAATAAAAACCTTGAAGAAAATAGTTATAGAAGAACCTTCACTCAATTAGATAAAGCTACTTTAAAAAACTGACAGCTTCATATTAAATGAGAGAAAAATAAATGCCTTCTCTCTTAAAAAGAACATAAGGATACCCACTATCATCACTTCCATTCAACATAGAGCTTGCAACACTACCACAGAATCAGGCAAGAAAAATAAATAAAAGGGGAATGTAAGGCAAAAGAAAATGTCAAATTATCCTTCTATGCAGATGACATTATCCTCTACAAAGAATATCAAAAAATTCCACCAAAAGATTTTTAGAAGAAACAAAATCAGTAATGTATCAGGATACAAAATTAACGCAAAAATAATAAAAGCATGCAACTATAGTAATCATGAAACTACTGAAAAGAAATTAAGATAAAATACTATTCACAATAGCACACAAGTATTCAATAATTAGGAAATAACTAATTGAGGAAATGAAAGTTCTCTGCTATGAAAACTACAATACTCTGAAGAAGAAAACTGAAGATAACATCAGAAAATGGAAATATATACTTTGTTCCTGGATAGGTAGAACCAATACAGACAAAATGGCAATTCCACTCAAAATATCAACTTCATTCTTCACAGAACTGGAGAAAACAATGTGGAAATTCATATGGAACCAGAAGAGACAAAGAATAGCAAAAGCAATCCTGGTTAACAAGAACAAATGTGGAGGGATCACAATCCTAGACTTCAAGACATAGTCCCGAGTTACCACAATAAAAAAAAATGCATGGTACCAGCTCTCAAACAGATAGGATCTTTGAAACATAATAGAGAATGCAGAAATGACCCTGAGGACATTCACATGCATGATCTTTGACAAAGGTGTTAAAATCATGCCCTGGAGGAAAGAGCTTCTTTCATAAATGGTGCTAGGAAAACTACAGATGCACATGCAGAAACCTGAATCTACAACCATAAGTGTTACGTTATACTAAACTAAAATCAAAATAGATCAAATGTTAAAACTGAAACACTTAACTGGCTGAGAGATAAAATGGTTGAAATCCCTCAATTCATAGGCCTAGGCAAGGTCTTTCTGAACTAATCACCAATTGCACAGGAGAAAGGATTGAGTATCAACAAATAGTATCATCAAATTTAAAAGTTTCTGCACAATACATTAAACCACGAAGAGAGTGAAAAGACAGCCCATAGAACAGGAAAATGTTGCTCACAATTCCTCAGATAGAAGAGTAATGTTTGGAATATATAAAGAACTCAAAAAACTTAGCCTCCTCCAAAAGAAAAAGAAAATCAAAATATTGAAAACGAATTGAACAGATATTTGACCAAAAAAGAACACGTGACAAATAAATACATGAAAGAAGGCTCAATCTCACTGGCAATTAGTCGAATGAAAACTAAAGCAGCCCTGAGATTCCATTTGATCCAAGAAAGAAGGGCTATCATCAAGAAATGATGCTAGCAAGCCTGCAAAGATCTTCTACATTGTTAGCAGGAATAAAAGCTAGTATGCCCACTATGCAAAACAATGTGGATTCCTCAAAATACTAAAACTAAAAATTCCATTTGAACCAGCAATTACCCTTCTAGGTATCTTCCTGAAAGAGTTAAAGACATCATATTAGAGTGACATATGTATAATTATGTTTATAGCAGCACAAGTCATAATTGTTAAATCTTGGAGGCAGTCTATATGACCAGGAATGGATACAGAAAATGTGTTTTTACATGCAATGGAATACAACTCTGCCATAAAGAAAGATAAACTGGAGTCATTTGTAGAAAAACTGATGCACCTTTAGACCTGAATGTTAAGTGAAACAAATCAGACACACCAGTTTAAACACTGGTTGGTTTCTCTAATATGAGAACCCAAATTATAAATAAGCAGAAAAATAAAAGTTAAAGAGTATGTAGGGAGTAGACCTGTATCAAAGCGGAAGTCAATCAAGAGATGGAAGGAGAGAAGACGGGAGGAAATGAAAAGGGTTTTAAAAGGGAGTTAAGTTGTGTTATGTTATGAATAGTCACCAGCTTCACAAAAAGAATGTCGTCATTATGTACTGCAAACACGTATTAATAAAAATGTAACAAAAGTGTTTCACGGTTTAAAACATTAAGCAACAACAGCAATATTAATAACAGTGAGAGCCCTGCATATAATCTGAAGAGCCACACAGGCAGCAATAAAAGCTTTCTTACTTGGTTCATAGAGTATTGATGCTAGATAAATAAGGCTATCGCTTTTCCTAAATGTCTCTATACAAGCTTTCTTAGTTGCTTACTTTTGCAGGGACACAGTAACCAGTGCCAACAATTTAAAGGAGAGGTTGATTTTGGCTTACAGTTTCTACAGTTCAGTTCCTTTGGTCCACAGTTGGTGGCTCCAAGGCAAGATTGCAAGGCAGGAGGGCATGGAAGAAGAAAAACAGCTCATGGCATGACAGCAGAAAGCAGAGGGGTCAAGGGAAGAAGGCGGGAGATACACCTTTCTACACCACTCTCCCAGTTACCGACCTCATCCGACCAGGCTTTACCCCCCAAATCACATTTAGCTACAAGCGCATCAGTGAACATGACATCACACTGCCATGAGCCAATCAATTCCCTAAAGCGCCCGCTATGAGCACGTGGGGCTTTGGGGGCATATCGAGATATAAACTATAATACAAAGTAAACAACCTCCAACGAGTGAAATCAATTTTGTGTGATAGCTTTTTGCCACTGCTTATGGCAACACAAGTACACATCTAAGCAGCCCACCTATATAGAAAAAGATTTTACCATTTCCATGATTAATTCCTTCTCTGTGCACTGCTATTGTTGTTGTACTCAATATTTATCTATAGATCATGGTGTATGAAGTAAACAAAATAGTAAAATGAGGAGTCATAGAACTTCAAGAGAAAAAAATCATGTTTTTTCATGACATTTTCTGAAAATGGATGTTTACAGGCTTTGAAAAACTCTGATTCAAACAGATGTTGTTTTGTGAGCTATAATAATAATGGTATAATAATAATGCTTTAAAATCCATGGCAATGCTCGAGTACAACTGAATATACTAAAAATTCATTGAATTTCATACTTTAAATGGTTAAACTGTGTGGCAGGTGAATAATATATCAATAACATATATCAGTAATATATATCAATAATGTATAATAGATATTATATATTATATTTAGCATATCATATATTTCAATAATATATCAATATCCCAGTTTCTTCAATCATTCCTCTATATACACAGTACTAAATTCCTCTAAGCCATTTTCAAAGGTACCAAGATCAAAAGTATTGTGTCTTCCCCTCTATAACAGAGATTATTGCAATGAGTTGAAAATTATTTTGATAAAACTTCTTAGAACTTAAAATTCATATATGAGTATATCCCCTTTGATTTATGTCCTCATGACAAGATTTGAAATAGTTCAGCAGAAACTAAAACAGAGACTAAAGATTTCAGTCAGAATTTTCAGGTAGTTTTTATAGAATATTGGAGGTGATTCATTTAAAAAGTCACAAAACCCATGGTAGAATCACACTAGAGTATGTGTTCTGACCTTTGATCTGAGACTCTTGCTAAAGACTCAGATGCCGGTCACACAGTAAGGAAGCTTCCACAATACTATAATCATAGCCTGTGTTCCTCTAACACACCACAGGACTCTTTTTTTTTTTTTTTTTTTTGCAGTCCCGGGGATCAAACTCACAACTTCACCCCTGCCAGACAGGTTCTTAAGCCACTGAGCCAAACTCCTGGCTGGGGCTAGATTTTTGAGGCAGGGTCTCCCTATGTAGCTCAGCCTGGTCTTGTGCTCACGTTGTAGCCCAAGCTGCCCTCGAACTCACAAAGCTCCTCCTACCTCAGCCTCCGGAGTGCTGGGATTAAAGTCGTGCACCGCCACGTCCGGCTAGGATTTATCTTTTTTTTTTTTTAATAGGTGACTTTCTCTACCTAGAAAACTTCCCCCAAATGAATCTTTATATGGCTGGTTCCTTCTCATCCTACAGAACTGTTTAAACGACATCTTTTCAGAAGGAGTGTTCCCGCCTGAGAACAAGGAGCACAGCTCAAATCAAGACATTTCTCTGCCTGTGCTGGAAGTCAAAGGGGGCAGTCCGCACCCAGAACACAGTTGAATACAGACACCCACATACAGCGGGGGTGGGGTGCCAACGTGACCTTCCGATCACGTGTAACTCAGGCTCAAGCTGGCTTCTGACTGCAGGAGCTGGTTCTGTCTTCACCAGCCCCAGCCCCTCAGGAGTACTCCCTCCAGCCTCATCTCCTACTGCTGGCTATCTCCTGTGACAGTTTCCTCACTCACTCGGGGAACTTCACACTGTGGAGTGTGGTAAAGCCAGCGGGCTGCTCTGGGGCCCAGATTTAGGGAATGCGCTCTTCCTTATAATGGCGTACCTGCCAGCTCTCAAATGCCTACAATTGTGATGGCAGAATCTGAAAACAGGTCACTCACCACTCCTCCACTTCTGAAGGGCACAGTGGCAGTGTTCCTCGGTGTTTTCATTGCCAGCGAGGATTACAATTGCCACTGAGAACCTCACTGCTGATGTGGCCCTCTGTTCCTTCTGGAATGATCACTGATTGTCTCTGATTAGCTTAGGATCATTCAGTCAGAATTCAGACATGGTGGCTACACTGTGATTGGTTCACTCATCTCTCTCTCTCTCTTTTTTTTCCAAAGGAATGTTACTGAGCAGCAGTTTACCCCAAAGGAATCACAAACATTGAGTGTTTTAGTTGACTGAACATTTTTGTTAATTGGCATTTGTCAAATATATCATACATGGATTAATAGAAATACCTACAGTAAATTACATGGATTAATAGAAAAAACTAGAATAATTACATGGATGTAATATAATTCAGACTTGATGTCTAATTATAGCACAAAGGCACTTCCTCCCTATATAATTCTGTTTTCAGGAAAACCAGTGTTCAAACACTAGCTAAACTATGTCATTGATTCAAATAATCACCAAGTAATTACATTTGTATAGTACTTAAGAGTAAAACATAAAACTAATAAAAGATAATTGTGATTGATCAAAGACCAGGCAGCAATTTGACAAAAGAAAATTTTTTTTTAATTTATTAAACCCAGGGGTTTTCGAACTATGCTGAGCCAGGAGCAAGGCCCTGGCACCATATGCTGGGGCTGTGATCCAGCTAGATGCACAGTCCAGCAGCTCTGAACTCCTCCCAGCCAGGGGCAAGACCGTGTTGCCACACTCCAGGGGTGCGTCCCTGCTAGTTGCACAGAGCATCCAAGCTCTGCCCAGCCTAGTATTCCAGTGAAACCCAGGGCAGTACATCAGGGGAATGCCTGGTCAGCCTCACAGGTCACAGAGCACAAGACAGGTGTCATGGTTCGAGGTTGCTCCCTGGCTAGCCATAGGGATGTTAACGGACTGAAGCTCTGACCAGTGCAACATTCCAGTGCAATCCATCAGGCAGGTGCCTGTCCAGCCACATGGAACCCAGAGGACAGTGACAAAATGGAAGAGTAAGATGCAGTCGCAGTCGTCCAACCCACCAAGAACAAACTGAGGAGACATTGAAATGGAAGACACTGGAAATCGCACAGGGAAGGCGGCATCCAGAGGATGGGACTCTCCAGTTCCATTCCCTTTGCTCCCTAAATCAGGCTTAAAAAGGAAATTACAGGGTCCCAGACTCCTTGCTGACATTTCCCAGGCAAGCCCTGAAAGCTGAGAGCCTCCTGCTTCCCAAGGGGCCCAGGGAAGCCAGGACTTCGGGGTGTGTTTGCAGAGCAAGCTACGGGTGTGCGAGAAATGAATTTACTTCCAGACCGAAATACGAGACTGGACTCCAGAGGCGGTGAAAGCAGGCTGGAATCCACGCTCTTGCAAGAGGGGTGACTGCACACAGGGACAGGCGCCTCCAGTTTCAAAGCTGTGTGTTTTTATTCCTGACAGGCGTCCCTCCCTGCATCTCCCCTAGCCTGGGATCTGGGGTTCACAGTCTATCTCCAGCAATCTATTTCTGCCACACCTGTTGTTCATCCTGCCCCCATCCCAACTTCCCTTTTTATCCCTTTTCCCCTCTGTGCTTCTCTTTCAACTTACTTTTTCCTTTTTGGCTTCCCAGGATTCTGGAACACTTGTTTTGCAATGACCTCTTTACCCCAGAACCTTATCTCTGGTGTGAGCCGTCTTTGTCCAGGCTGTGGGAACTTGACCACTAGTTGACCCAGCTAAGTCTAAGAATAAAGGCTTATTAGGGTGGTTAGTTATATATGGAACAATGAAACATATTTTCACCTCTCACTAGACACAAGCGACAGAAAAGCCCTTGGAAAGTGCTGGTGCACCTGGTCTACTGCAGCGCGGAGCAAGTAGAAGCCTACTGCGTGCGCTCCTGGATGTGGACACTGTAGTGCCCAAGCCACCTGTGTCTCTGGCCCCAGGGGTGCGGCGGCCTGCTGGGCTCTGCTGTGCTGCTGCTCCCCTGACTGTGGGCACTCTGCACAAGCCCTTAGTGCCCTGTGCTCCCTGCAGGGCGGGTGCTGGGACTTGGGCTCCTGATGACCTACCCCTCCTCCTCTGCTCCCCCTCTTCTCCCCTCCTCTTCCTCTTCAGTTCTTTTCCTCTGCTACCCTTGCTCTTCAGTCATCTTCCTGAACTCTGGCTCCCCACTGAAAAATGTTGAATAAGAAGAGCCTGGGTTGACTCTGTTCCAGAAGTGTTTGGCAGGTACCCCAGGCCTGTGGTATCCCAAATCTTTAGAAGAGCCCAACCTGATGGGCCCTACGCCTGACAGTGTGCATCCTTTATCCTGTTTTTACTCTCCTAGCTGAAAGATTTCTGCCCGAGTGTAAATTGCTGGGCATTATGGTGGTGGTTTAACATGGCTAAAGGCCAAGATAAAGAACAACAGCTTATCTTCCTGATGACCACTTCCTCTTCCTTCTCCACCCTTTTTGTTTTTGATAAGGCCTCTCTCTATGTGTTCTAGGCCGCCCTCCGCTTGTGACCCCTGTGTCACAGCTTCCCAAGTACCTGGGAGTAAACGCAGGCACCACCATACCTGACTTCGCATGTTTAAAAGGAATCAACTGTATGCTGCTAGACATAAAATACTCTCTCTGTACCTTTACAGACAGATATAGGCTGAAGGTAAAACTTTAAAAAAATCCATGAAAGGCATAACCAAAGATAGGACAGGTAAGTGTACATTTCCAGCAGGCAATATATAAAAAATTTTGACTATTTTGAAAGAAAAACGAGGTAGCCAGAAAATGATAAAGTGCCATTCCTTAGCAGTATATGGCAATTGTACATGCGCAGACACCCAATGTTGGAGCCCCTTAGTGCGTAAAGGAGATATTGACAGGACTCAAAAGGGAACTGTCAGCAGTGTGATAGCAATGGGGGACTTTAGGACTGCCCTGTCAATGATAGACAGAAAGCAGGTCAGGATAGCAACGTAAGGAAGTACTGGACTAGAACTTCCCTTCGGATCAAATGCACCTAACAGGCGTGTGCAGGATGTATTCTCCGGGAGAGCACGGGACAAGGCTTCTTCTCTGTCAAACACGGAATGGTCTCAGGACAGGTCGGAGATCAGTGGCCTCTTCGTTTCCCCACAGTGAGTTCTCCTGCTCTCCAGGAGCCACGGTGTGTGAGGCTCCCTGCTCCTACACAAGAGTGCTGTGTGCAACTGCCCGTTTCCTCCTGGCTCCTTCCTCTCCTGGATCCTGTCCTCCCGTGGGTCACTTTCGCTCTCCTGAGAGTCTCCCCCTCCTCCCTTCCAGCCAACTGTGTGCTCTGCCACAATGCTTATTCTCTGTCTCCCAAATCAGCAAGGCTCACGGGGACAAAGTGCAACTTCACTGGGACACCAGGGACTTCACTGGGCTGGCTCATCTAAGACCTCTCCCTGTCACCCCTGTGCCTGCTCCCTCCTTTGTGGGCCTGTGTTTTTCCCTTTGCTTCCTGGAAATCCTTGGATTCAGGGCCTTTCCCCTCCTCTCCCTGGGCTGCCCCTCTTCCTGCCCCAGAAGGGTTTTTGGGTCCCATCCAGCCCCTCACTCCCGACGTGCACTTCGCTTTCGCCTCCCTGTCCACATTCCAGGTTCCCCCGGGTCTCAGGGGCTCCGAAAGCTACCACTGGAGACCGCAAATGCTAGTTGGAAACAAATGGATTTTTCCTCCACTCAGATGAGATTCAGTCTCTCTGACAGCTACTTGGTGTACCCTGGGTCCCTCACCAAATTGTAGTTCGCAGTCTCCATCAGGTGACATATCAGGAAATAAATTTTAACATCTCCTCCAAGAACTTTGGTGGACACCTGAATTCCACACATTGAGGATGTCAACCTATCTTATTTTCTCTGCCAGAAATGTATTCTAGATAGCAATGCAAAGTGGGGGAATACTAGAGCCAGTTCTCTTCATATTGGTCAGCGAGGTTTGCATTTTTTGCTATGCCAAATTCATTGCTAAACATTTAGCATGGAAACTCTTAGCTCCCTCTTTGTGGCCATCTCCTTTGATGAATGACGCCTATATGCAGCCGTGTTACATATTTGGATACACACACAAGCTTTGGTTGGTGTCATTTGTTTGTTTGTTTTTGTGGTACTGGGGATGGAACCCATGGCTGTACTGCTGAGCTATACCCTTGGCCAATTTGAGAATGTTTTTAAACTGAGAGGTAGAATCTCACTAAAGTGATGTCTTAGTTACTTTTCACTCCTTGCTGGGACAAAACACCTGATACCCAAAATTAGGGAATGAAAGGTTTATTTCTTACAGTTCTCGGAGTTTTTAGTTCATATTCAGCTTGTTCCAAGGCAGGGTGGCATGAAACCAGGGCAACACTTCAAGGCAGCAGTCAGAGCAAAAACAGCCAGAGGAAAAAGTGTTAAACAAGCCTTTTATTCTCCTTTACATTGCACACAGGACACCTGCCCGCTCCAGGGTGGGTGTAGCATTCACAAATCTTCTTGCCTTCCTTTGCACGGGATGAGGATATTTACAAAGTAAGAACCCTGGTTCCCTGCAGAGTCTCTCGGTTAAATTTCTGACCTGCTCAAACTGACTCAATGAACAGGTAAGTGCTTATGCTCTACACCCCAGGATGTAGAGCTGCTGAGTTACTTAATTAAGCTTCCAGACTTCTCACGTTGACACAATGTATAAAGTGTAAAAACTGCTAACTTGCTCAGCCTGGGCTCCTGCCTTGCCCTTCCAGACCACTGAGATTATGGAACAGTGTTTATGTAATATTTTCCTTAGCCCTGGAAGGTACTACCAAGCTATTTTGTAAACTTTCTTAAAAGAAATCTATTACAAGTGGCTTAAAAAATCAGCAGTAATATAAATAAAATAGTCCTAAAACATAAGAAATAGAAAACAATCCTTAAACATCTAATATAGCCTACATAGGGGCAAAGACATTTTCACAAAAACTAACCAAAATGTTTCAAAAATTCACCTTGGCATAATTTATGTAGATAATTGGTGAAGCAGACTGGTGTAACACTGTCAGTGCAATGAAAAGAGTTCTGCCTTCTCAGTTACCACTGTACCTTATAAGATGAGCATACAGTTTTATTCTATTTGGGTATGTTCTTCCTGAACGTACACAGGTGAATTCATCAAATGTCAACAGCACATTTTTAGAGGGTAAATGTGAAATATATAAATCAGATTTTGATCCATGTGAATCAGTATTCTAATGAATTTTATTTCAACATGAATCTGGCTTAATGTTTTGTGGTATAAGGGATTGAACCCAGGGTTTTCAGACAGGAGATATATATATATTCCTTTCAATTTGTTAATGTTGAGACATGGTCTCACCTACCCCCTGCATTTTTACCCACTCTGAGCTTGAACTTTGCATCCTCTTGCTTCAGCCTCCCAGGATACTGGGATTACAGGTGTGCACCAGTGTGTCTGGCTTAATTATGGTTGTGTTCCCTTATTTACTCATTTTCGGCGCATGTTTGCAGTATGTAATGATCACATTCCTCCTGGGGCGTTAGTACACATATGTGGCACATCTCCTCCCTTGCCTCCCTCCAGCATTGGGTCCAGTTCCCTTTTGCAGAAGACCCAAGCCCCCAGTTGCTCTTATGTTATATTTTGCTTCATATTCATAGTTTGGATTTCTCATACTGAATAGAAACTGTGTGATATTTAAGCATGGTGGTCTGAAGCCTCAAGGTACATCCATTTTCTTACAAATGACACAAATTTTTCTTTCTTTCTTTCTTTCTTTCTTTCTTTCTTTCTTTCTTTCTTCTTTCTTTCTTTTTCTTCCCTTCTCTCTTTGTTTAAGACAGGTTCTTGCTATGCAGTTCAGGCTGACCTTGAACTCACTAGGTAGGCAAGGTTGACCTCAAAATGACCGCAGTTCTACTGCCTCAGCCTACAGAGTGCCAAGAGTAAAAGGCATGCACCACCACGCCTGACAAGCTTATCCTTCTTTATTCCAGAGTCATATTGCATTATGTAGAAATACCACACTTGCTTTATCCGTTTATCTGTTGATGGACATATAGCCTGCCTCCAAGATTTAGCTCTTCTGAGCAATGCTACTATAGCACATCAACAATATAAATTTTCAGTCATGAATATCTCTCATATATCCAGAAAAAGAGATGTTCTGAACCCCATTTTCACTAGTTTTCATGTGTCTAATAAATGACTTGTTAGGTATTTCATACTTCTGCTAGACTGGTGTCAGAATGTCCACGTCAAAGTACATGTGCCTTCTTTGACAATCCTGGAAGTGTAATTCACATGATCCTTCACTTAGAATCCCTGAAAGCTGAACAGAAAAGTACTTTAAGACACTTACTGTTGAGTGTTGAGGCCACATGCAGGAAGGAGCGAGCTAATCCTGGGCTGAGGTGAGAGTCTCTGGGCAATGGGGTGCACTGCTAGAGACAGTGCTGCTGGAACCTTCCGACGGGTTCAAATGTGGGAAGGCCTTCCCTGCTCATAGCTGTGCTGTGGCCTTGTTCTAAAGATGCACGGTCGGGATGTGTTCAGATCATCCTGAGATGAGCAGGTCTCCTTGTGAGTCTGGGCCGCTCTCAAGGACATGCTCTCTGAAATACTTCCCTGCCTGGGCACGGGGCTGCGGACTTCACGCGCTCCACCAGCTCCAGGAGACTGCATGCCCTCAACTCTGCTCAGACACACACAGAGAGAGCACTGCCACTTCTGTCTCTACCACTATTTCGGGGCCTTGGTGGCAGGGGGATTTCAAGTCTCATCTGTGGAGAGGATGCTCTGCCCGGACTCCTCCCACACAGGGGAGCAATGCGTGCTTCCTCAGATTTCATGATGTAACCACCTTTTCGTACACTTAGTTTCTTCTGTTTTAGTGGGTGTGTGTGCTTATCAGGTTTATTTAACATTGCTGGATTACCTTTGCCTTGATGTTAGAGGCTTTTGTTGTTTGCGAATCCTGACCTCTAAATGAAACAGCTGTGATTGTAGTCTCATTAAAGCTACACCTCCTCCCTCCCATTTTATGTTAGCTGGCATGAACCCTTTCCTCTGTACCAGGCATTGCCCCACATAATGTATGTGCAGGATCTTATTTGATTCTGAGATCAATCCTAACATTAAGTAATATTTTCCCCATGCACATGGAAGTAAACCTTGTCCATGGCCACAAAAGTACTAAGGGAGCCAAGTTTCAGATGTGAGTACGTGTGCCTCCAGACCCCATGCTTGCTCAGTTTAATATTGGGGCATCCCAGGCTTAAGGAGACCAGGGTTCTAGTCCTAGTTCTGCTCCTTCGACTTGTTTCTCCCAGGGCAGCTTTCATTACCTTTATGACTTCCTTGTCCTGGTCCACGAGATGGAATAGGCAAGTGCTCTATCACAGAGACTCAACACCAGCCCTTTTTATGTTGAGACAGACTCTAGCTTCTTTGCTAATTCACACAGGACTGGCTCCAACTCACCATCCTCCTGCCTCACGTTCCTCACCGTCACACTGGGTTTTTGCATTAGGTGGAGGAGGGGTGTTACATGTTCTTTACTTCAGTAGCTTGTATACAATGAACAGTTTAACCAGAACCAAATTTTCACTGACGTAGTTTAACTACAATGTGTATGGTGTTTATGTTTTTGGGTTTGTTATACTACTAGCAAGTCTCCATGATTTGCTGCTTTCAAAAATGTTCCCTAGTACTTACGGAGTAGCTAAAGTCAGCACCCACTCCTTTTGAAATGGAATTGTCTAACCCCTGCTTCCTGCACAATTAAAGCTTAACTATACAAGTAGAATTTTACCCAGTTCATGTAGTCTAACCTATAAAGCCAGACACTGAAAATACCTGGATGAGTTTCCAAACCCCATGAACATACAGGTTCGGTCCCGGCCCTTTGACGAATTACCAGTAGGATCACACATGCCAGCATGTGCATCCCAGGGAGAAAGTCATGGGAAATTCCCTAAACTCCTGGGTCACCCTCTTTGGAATTCTATATTGAAAAAAAACTCCTATCAATCGAGAATCCATTCTTGCTGTATCTCCCAGGGTAAACTTGACTTGTGTCTGTCAACGGGTAGAAATGTGGCTGGAGCTCGTGGGGGTGTCCTCAGGATCCAGAGAAATCCGGGGTGAATTGGGGTGAGGTGAGCATCCCAGAAAGTTGTCCAGCTAAAGCGCCTGTGCATCTGTCTGCATGACCAGGTGCACGCGTGCCTGCAAGAGGCAGGGAACGGCCGGGGATGCAGAGAGCAGCACATGGTTTGCAGGAGGAGCTTCAGTGCTCTGCTGCTGTGTTGGCCCTGGGGAGATGAGGTGTTTGCCAACTGTCTCTGAGGGTAGCTTTTGCTGTGGGGAAGATCCCCATCAGGAACTGGGTTGCATTAAGAGTGAGGAAGCTCAGGACCTGGCCAGTAAGCACAAGGTTTCGGAGCTAAGACATGCTGTCCTCTTGATAGGGCACTCCCTTGAGGATCGGGGTGGATAGGAGGTGGCACGACTTACAGGTTTTAGTAAAGGCCTAGCACACAGTATACCTACTTGTTTACCTTAGCACCCTTGGGCAATTTCCTGGAAGCAAAAAAAAGCTTCAAAACAGTTTCTGGCCCATCACTGCCTGTTTTTAGTCTTCTTAGAAATGAACGCTTTTAAAATTGCATTTTTCTATTTCCTTTATAATTATCTTCACTTGTATCAGAAAAAAACAATCCAGGGTCTGGGGAACCTTGCCCTCAGTATCCCTGGTGGGCTGGGAATGAGGAAGTCTCAGAACGTGACCCACATCCGGGATCCCTAAGCGCAGGCACGGGCTGAGGTGTCACAGACTCCAACTAGAACGGAAGGAAGAGGAACTCAAAAAGAAAAACACAAAGAATCCAGAGATAGGAATGTTGTAATTTTGCAATGTTCTTCTTGGAGCTGACATCTAGTGAAAACTTGTCCCCTGCAGGACATGGCATTTCGTATAGCTTTCTGCTCTTTTTTCCTGCTGTGGCAAAATACAGTTTTGTCCTCCTTTCCCCAGTTTGCTTTGCCATGGTTTCAGTTACCCGTGACCCACTTTGGCATGGAAACTGGAGGGAAAATTCCAGAAAGAAATAATTCATTGGTTTCAAAAAAAAACACAGTAGCATAACTGTCAATCCACATCTACGTGTGAAAGAAAGAGAAGGAGAAGACAGAGAGGGTAGCGGGGAGTGAGACTTAGCTCTCTACCCTTGCACCCTGTGGCTCCAGGACGCTGGCATTCCTCACATGCAGCACTTGATGGGGGACACTTTTAGGCTGAAGGGTAAAGGAAGATGACTGGGGTTGTTTGGGTTTTCATTTCTTTGAGATAAGACCCCTGTAACTTGCCCAGGCAGGCCTCATACTCTTGGGCCTAGATTATCCTCCAAATTCAGCCTCCCCAGCACATGGCACTGCAAGTATGTGTCACCAGCCCAGGCTCCTGGACCCGAGCGTGAAGAGCAAAGTACACGCTTCCTGTGTGCAATGCAGGCTTCTTTTGTTTTTAAAGTTTTGCTTCAGGTGTAAAATGAATGGAAGCCCTGTCTCACTCCCCAGGTATCCTTGGCATCCTAATCCACATGGGAGGTAAAATATCTCTTGCTTTACCCTTAAAGCAGAATTTTGGGACCTGAGAAAGAAAGTGACACTCCAGCCCTTCAGTTCACCTAGGGTGGTAGGTTTGCGTGGCGACTGTGAGTTAGAGCAGTCCAGGTGCCAGAATTATACTGGTCATGCCGCATGGCCACCTTCTGAAACCCTTGTGTATTCTTGTTTGCGACACACTAAAGATGGTGCTTTCAGAGGAAGAATTTCCTACACTTAACAGCATGAGCAAAGGTTCCCAACTCTTAGCCGATTTCTTCAAGTCCTAAAGCAGCTCCTGCACAGAGCTGGCTCTGCTGCCCGTTGCCGCAGTCCCGTGTACACGATGAGAACACCATGTGCTCTCTCTCACATGCACATCATTCCTGGGACTTGGTCCCTCACATGTAGTAGGGTGGACAACAGTGAAACCACCCCCCCCGCCACATACACACACACACACACACACACACACACACACACACACAGACAATCAGTGCAGAGAGGCTGTCCTGGTCTTTTCATTTTGTCAGCCAGAAGACAAAGGTACTTCGCTGGAGAAAACAACATCAAACAATGGGACTGGTTCCCTGCCACTGTCAACTATGTACTCCAGGGCTCAGGAACCCTTTTCTCACTTGCTAAATGGGCGAGGTACTTGCTAAAGGGCGAGGTGATGAGACACATGTGTGCAAAGGAAAGCGATTAGGTGTCTGCTAAGAAGAGGTGGCAGAAGCAGGGATATGCTCTATGTGGAACACCCAGCCACACTGTACAGGAGTTCCAAAGGAAAAGTGATGTCATGCAGCATCCTCGGCATGAGGTGCAGGGGATGAAGGAGGTGTCACCATAGCAACCACCTGCAAAGAGAAGCCACTGACAATCTGAGAATTCCAGCTCATGCCCAGGCTAATGTGACAAAGCTGAGCTCACCAATCCAGAAGTCCAGGGAAGGGTGCTGTAGGAACTCCATTGTGTTACTTAGAGGATAGCAGCTTCTGCTAGAGGAGTCACATCAGCATGACAGGCACATGTGGAAAAACAGTACAGGCCTAGGAGTACACAGTGTGTCCAAATATGGATCTCTGACAGCCCACAATGGGAATTCAGGATTTGGGGCCCTCCCGTCCCCTGCTCCCCTCCTGTGCCCTGCAGGAGTAACACAGAGGGCCTGGAGGGCTCTGCCATCTGCCCAGCCACTTGTTTTCCCTCACAGGCTGGAGCACAAGCCCAGGCTTCAGACCCTCCCAGGCAGTCATGCACTTGTTGGGGCTTCTCCTGAAACCCTGAAGGATGAAACCTGTTCTGGAACCCAGAGAAAAGGGTCCTAGCTCTGGGCCAGAGTTCAGAAACCCTCATCCCAGCTCCATCCCCTGATGGCCCCTCCCCATTTGGCAATACCCCAGAGAGAAGATGCCCCTGGGCAGTGTAAGGCTGCTGAAGTTAATGTATGCATGCGTTTCCCTACTCAATGCTGTGGACCCATTGGCACAGCATTTAGTACTTCTTTCTTCAGAACCCCACTGGCCCCATCTGGGAGGCTTGGCCCACCTGGTTATTTGTGGGAGCTCCACACCCAGTACTTCAGGGCCAACTCTGGTTGGGGGCTGGGTGGCTGTATCAACACAGGAAAAGGCAGTTTTGTTCTTTGGACTGTAGCTCACAACAAAGTCAATTCTCCTGCTTTGCATCCATCTGTACTGGCGCTTCTCTTGATTCAAAAAGTCCATTGCCACATCTACCCAGAGGCAATACTCTCCTTTTGCCCAGTGAAGAGACTTTTGGTGCCCCTTCCTTGCCCCTGCCCTCATTTCTCAGTACTTGTTATCACTGAATCAGCTGTTTGGAATTTTGCCTCTCAGACACTTCTGAGTGAGATCTCTGAGTTTCTGATTGCAGTGTATTCCTGCTTGGAATCTAGAGCTAGGAAATATCACACTCGATTTGGTCACAACACCTATTGTCCCCAAATTGCTCATACATTCTTCCTGCAGATTTGACCTCCAACTTGGTGGTGAACTCAGAAAGAAAGAAAAACCACAGACAGAATTGCTAGATTAAAATACCAAATCCAGCACACGCCTCACAAGATTGTATTTGCAATCTCTCCACCAAACGGAATGAACTTCTGCAGAGACCACCTGACTGGGTTCACATATTTATTGGCTGTCACCTTGGACAGATCTCAGAAATTAATCAATTTCCTAGTAGTAGGCTAATGTGTGATCAATTCTCTGAGGTATCCCAGGGAGGCTCTTCCAGGGATTCACCTTGGAAAATCTCTCTGCACTATTTAAACCTAGGCCATGGACATTGTTTTATCTGCTTCAGGTTTGGCTTCTCTTTGGTGTCTCACACCAGCTCCCTGCCTTGATTTCATCTGGGAGCTGAAGGATGAGACACATTAAATAATCATTGGGTAGACTCTTTAAGATGCCACCTCTTTTTGGGCAAAGTCGTCCATTTTTCATTCTCCTGGGCAGCCCGGACATGAAAGAAGGATGTGCTGTGGCAGCACGTGGCACGCGGCACGTAGGGGTGGATGCAGGCATCTGTGCGGGTTCTCTCCGCCTCACAGTTTCAGCTGGGGAGGAGTGGAAGGGGCGAGGATTGGCTGTGGCTGCGTCCAGCACCCTGTGTGTATGGATGCTGGATGATGGAGGCTGCTGACCCCACTGCCACCCAATGTTCGACGTGAAGGAAAGAGGTCCATGCTGGGAATGAAGAATGTTCCCTTTCAAAAAATCCACCTGGGAAAACAGAAGGAGCTTCCAAGGGGATGATCTTGGATGGCCTGCACTCTGGCAGGGACACGGGACCTCTATTTGGCAACACATTCTCCTTGAGGCACCACGTAACACATAGCCACTCAGCTGACCTTTGCTAGCCACGAGTGACAAAGCAAAGAAGAAGACAACCCCAGAGATCAGCAGAGAGTAACACATGCCCTCCAGGGGACACAGCCTCTCCTCCCCTGGAAAAGGTTCCCGCTGTGGAACGAGCCTTGCACTGACACTGGCCCACTCGCAGAGGGCATTTGCATTCACCACTGTATCTTGTCTGTGGCCCCTGCTCTCACCTTCCCTTAGGACTGTGCTTTCCACACTTCATGACCTTTAACATAAAACTCCCTTCAGGAGACCCACACTGCCAGAGGTTACGTCAAAGCAAAGGTTCATCTAAGAGCACCTTAATGCTTTAGCACAGTGCTCCTGCTCCCTGCATACCCCTCCACTAATTTTATCTCTACACTTGTAGTTTTACCCAAACCAGACAATGAAAACTCAGCTAGTAGGTGCTCCCAAAGGCTGCTTCCTCTGGACCTTTGCTCAGGGAGCTACATTCTTTTCAGCCTTGGAGTGCCTCTGTAAAAGAAGTCTCCTTTCAGCTTGAAGGCAGCTAGAAGTGGGATTTGGCAAGAGTGCTCACAAAGACCAAGGACAAGGGAAGAAGAGGTTCTCAGCTTCTAAGCCAGGGTGAGGATTAGGTCCCTGACCTGTGGATGGGACAGAAAGGCACAGCTGCCTCTCTGGCCTCCGTGGGATTGAGTCCTGTGGTTGTCTAGAAGCAGCAGGACCTCTGCTCCAGAGCTGCCCCTAGCACCCTGTGTGCTCCCCAGCAAGGAAGACACCGAGCAGGACTGGGAGCACAGGAGATGGCTGTGTGTCTGCCACCTTCCCACTGACCCGGGAGTCACCTCCTGGGGAGCTCCTCTCAGAGGACAGGGTTGTGACTGAACTCCTCAGCATGCCTGAGACCCTGCCCTGCATGCACGTGGTGTCCTTTTACCAGGGACCTGCCCTGGCCTCTCTTGCACACAGATGAGGTCCCCAAATGACAGTGCACTGCTGAGGAAGCCATGGTCAGGCTTTAGAGGAATAGAGAATTAAGTATTAACTAAGGGTCATTAAAATCCCACCGGGGCACTTAGAAGACTGATTTCCAAGGCCTCTTCATGATGACTCGGGGAAGTCTGCTCATGACAGGAGACCTCATCATGGTGTTGCATGAGTGGAATTTCCAGATCAATTTACATTCATATTCTACTAGCCCCAAAGTTCCAGAAAAATAAACTTACTGAGAGCTCAATATTTTATTTCTGAAACAAGTGCTGAGAAGATAAAGGTGGCACAGGCAAAAACACACGGCCCAGACTTAGTGCCAAGAGGAAAAGCCGTCTGCAGTGTGGCCTCAGAGGAGGGGAACATGCGAGCGCTGCTCCGGGGCCTGGACATTATGCTGGTGCTGGACAGTAGGTGGTGCATCGCTGAGCGTTGCTTCCTGCTGCCTTTTCCTGCACTTGGCTCTCCGAATCTTGAACCAAGCCTGCGATCAGAGGACAAAAGGCACTGGGTTAGTGCACAGAAGAGTTGCTGTCACAGTGAGAAACAATTGGTGTAACTTCACACGCCACTGCCATTTTATTAGCATAAAAGCAGCTCTACTCTTACTGCTCATCTACCTTGTGGTCTGTGAGAGTCGCTTAGTGGAAGGGCACTGGACTATACTGCCCAAGGCCATAGCCCCATCTCAAGGCCCACAAACAAAGAAACTATCTTAGAAAAAGAAAAACACCACCTCCTCCTTGATCTTCATTAGCATGAGCTGTGTGCCCTGCTCAGGAGCAGGTCTAGAAGGTCTCCCCTGTCCTCCACAGCTCACTACTCTTGGATGGTTCCTTCTGGCTGTGGGAGGCAGGCCCAGGGGAAAAGTTGCTCCAGTGCCTGATGTGAGCTCCATGGCTCCTAAGCAGATGAAGCAACATAGCATTCTGAGTGCTGACTGGATGCCAGCTAGCTGACTGCTGCCCCTCCCCACCAGGGGGAGCTTCACCAAGTGTGGGGGTGTTGGCATAGCACCCCATGATGGACAGTTAACATCCTATGCATGGAGAAGAGCTCCCAGTTTGAGAATACCACCTGGAAAACAATACTCTATGCGATAGGAATTCAGAAAAAATCAGGGGCTGCTATTCTATTTGCAGATAAAGTCAATTTTAAGCCAAGACTGATGAAAAGAGACAAAGAAGTTCACTATATCTTCTGAAAGGGATCAATCCAAGAGGAATAGAAACAAATCATAAATATATATGCAACAAATATTAATGCACCCATTTATATAAAACAAGTATTAATGGACATGAAAAATTAAATAAGCCTTAATACAATAGTATAGGGAGATCTGAATACCCCGCTGTCACAAAAAGACAGGTCAATGAGACAAAAAATCCATAATGAAATATTAGAACTAAAACAAACTTTTGAGCAAATGGACTTAGTAGATGTCTATAGAGTCTTTCACCCTACAACATCAGAATACATATTCTTTTCAGGTACACATGGACATTCTCCAAAATAGACCATATACTGGCTCATAGAACATGCTTAAGGAAATATAAAGGAATTGAAATTATCCTACGCGTACTATCAGACCACAGTGCAATGAAATTGGAAACCCTTGCCAAAGGAAACCAAAAGAACTTCATCAACATATGGAAATTGAATATCACCATACTGAAGAGTCGATGGGCCACAGATGAAATTAAAGAACAAATTAGACAGTTTTTACAGTTGATCGACAATGACAATACAACATACAGGAACTTGTGGGATACAACGAAAGCATAGTAAGAGGGAAATTTATAGCAGTAAATACCCATATCAGCAAAACAGAGCAAGTGCATATAAACAACTTAATGTTGAACCTCAAACTTCTAGGAAATGAAGAGCACGTTAAACCGAAAGCTTGCACAAGGGAGAAAATTGCAAAGATCAGAGTAGAATTTAAAATACTGGAGACTAAAAAAGCAATACAAAGAACCAATGAATCAAAGAGTTGGTTCTTTGAAAGATTAAATAAAATTGACAAACCCTTGGCCTCCCCAGTCTCTCACACCACTAAGCCTCTCTGTGCTGAGAATAAAGTCAACTCAGTGCATTTCATCAAATCTTCAAGGAACTGGATCACCCTGTCAGGCACCCAAAGTCCCGCTGCCCTCCCTGGGCACCCATAGCGCAGCCCTGGTTCGCAAGGTACAAAAGTGAAAGTGCTTTCCAGGAAGAGGGACCCCCCATACACTGCAGTGAGGAGTGGGAGGAGTCACAGAACTGCTCCTCTCTAATCCTCTGCTTCCCATACCTCTGCAGCCAGACCAACAACAGTGTTATATGTCACCATGCTCGGGATGCCCTCTCAGTACGGGACAATTCCTGAGGACTTAACCATTTGTGAAGCCCCTACACTATAAAATGTAATGAGACAAAGGGTGTTCTTCCCCAGCCTCACGCCTGCTTCCACACATGAATGCACACTGTCCAAGGCCAGAACAGCAGAGCTGGTGTGCACAGGGTGCTAAGTGTCCACTGGTGGCATCTGCATCTACACAGCAGTGTGCACAGGGCATGGTCACAGCTCAGCTGACATCAGGTGTGTTTCTGGAGCTTTGCTTACTGCCGGTACTATCACCCTGCACAGGAGAGGGGAGACCATGCAGAGGTTCTTGGGAACTTCATGCTGCAGAGATTGGACACACTGAGAACTTCCCCTCATTCATCTGTTTGCTGTGGCTCCTGTTCCCTCAGGACTCCAGTGAGAGAGGCCCACAGTCAGGCAGGGGAGAAAGCCCCTCCCACACCTCGGATCCTCTGTTCTTGGGATTTGTCAGGCAGCCTGAGAAAATGCTCCCCAGCCCTCCCCACATCTCCCAGTTGAGACAGCCTGCGTGGACCTGGCCTGTGCATTAGGAGGCCAGCGCTCAGTGGCCCGCTCTGCTCGGCTGCTTTCCTGGACTCCCCACCAGATCCTCAGCCCATCTCCCCACTGCTCTCTGTCATGTACTCTGCAACAACGCAGGTGATGAGCTCGTCCTGACTTCCTACCCATGCCCTGCTTTTTATGCTGCATCTACTGGGTTCTTCAGTCTCACATAGGGTTCCTACCCTGTCGTTGGTCAACACTGCTCGAAGGAATGGGGGGTCCTTGAAATTAAATCTTATTCTAATCTACCTTGAAAAGAGGGCCACACCACAGATTGTTCCGCATAACCCACGTGCACCAAATAATGCCAGGAAACAGGAAATGCACATCTCTGCGTGTTAAAAAATATGCACAAAGAAGACTCGTTTAAGAATTTAATGATGATCTTGTGAATAAGCTTATAACTATTTTAAATTTTAAAAAAGTGCTTGATCCAGTCAGAATCATATCTCACAAATCCAGTGATCACTCAAAGGAGACACACGCACAAAATAAAGAGGAAAAAAATTTAATGGCAAATCCTTAGGACATCTATTGCCGGGAGTTTGGCTCAGTGACTTAAGCACATGTCTGACAGGCGTGAGGTTGTGAGTTCAATCTCCGGTACAGCAAAAAAAAAAAAAAAAAAAAAAAAAAAAAAAAAAAAAAAATGCAGAAAGAATTTAATGGAGAATCTTTATGACATCTATTGACTGCTTGTAATTTGTCACTGTCTTTTTCACCCTTCTCTGCGCGTTTATTCTTTTTTCTTTTTTCTTTTTTTCTTTGAGACAGGCTCTGACTATGTAGCTAAAGCTGGCTTGAACTCACAGTAACTCTCCTGCTTCAGTGTCTTGCGTGCTGGGATTACAGACATGGGTCTGTATGGGTCTGTATGGGTCACCATGCCTGGTTCCTTGGCATCTTTCTTGGATTAACCATAGTCCATTCCACACGACTCTTGGATTGTCTGAAATGTGGCAATCCTATCCCCTATAGCAACCAGATGCTTTCTATTTTGGGCAAGTTCTAGGGTGGACACCCACAGGTTATCAAAACTGAAAAGGAGGGCTGCCACACAGTCGGTAGCACTTTCCCCAAATTTATACAGCAGAGAAAGAAGAGCACAGGCCGGGGCTTTAAGACATCTTTCACGTTCAGTATCAACTAAAGACAGATGCATTCTTCACTCATACAGTACATTCTCTGAGTAATTTCCCCCATCATCCCAAGATTTACAAATGTACTTGTTTAGCTAAATGCTTTCATGTGGATTTCCATTGGTGAGGACAACTGAAACCTCTTACAAGCCTGGTTTCCCTGCATCAATTTGAATACTTCCGTGGTCAGACTGTGCCCCAACAGGACTGCACAAAGAAGTCTTCCTAAAACGTAGCCTCTCTAAAAGAAAAAGTTGAACTTTCTATATTGAATACTAACATATGCATTGCATATTTATACAATTACACATGCCTACACTAGATACACAGTTTACTTTTTTGATTGAACATACAGAGCAAAGCATGTTATCCAAGGTAAAAAAAAAAGATGGCAAAAATACACCAATTTGAACCAGTCTAACACAAAGCAGTCTACATCCTGAGGTGTGTTTTTGAATAACTGCCCTACTCACATGCATTTTTCAGATATACTGACCTTTACTTTATGTTCAGCCACATACATCTGTCTTGCAATCTTCCTTCTGTGGAGAGAAAATAATCAGTGTTCAGTATTGGGCATTATGGAGGAAAGGAAATGCAGTGGGTATCTTCTGGCCTTAGTTTTACTTAACAATCTCCCCTTGAACTCCAAAGTAGTCGAAGTCATTGAATAAAAGCATACAGTGGTGGCTGTCGGGACCTGGGGCAAAGGCGCATGCTGAGTGAATGGGCATGAGATTCAGTTTGGGAAGATAAGGAGTATTCTGGAGATCTCTCCCACAACAACATGAGAATTCTTCACTCTGCTGAAGCGTGCACCGGAGAAGTGGTTTGGATGGCAAAGTTTATGTTTCTATGTATTTGCTACAATTCGAAAAGGAAACATGGGTGGTTGCCAGCCAGGTCGCAGATGGGTTCTGGATCCCCCGACGTGAAAATGCGGACTTTATCCCCACAAGATCGCCTCTCCATGACCCGCAGGGGCAGGGCAAGGCTGCGGGCCTCGCGTGGTCGCAGGGCCCAGGAGGGTGGGGAGTCACCTGGCCATGAGCCCGACCACCTGAGGCCTGGGCGCACCCAGGGCGAGCCCCTTACCTTGTCAGCAAGTCGGGGTACTGAATTTCTTGGAAAGCACTTTCCAGCACCTGCAGCTGCGCCTCCGTGAACCCGTACTGGATTCGAGGTCGTCTTCGCCTTCCTTGTGGAACTACAGCGGGCGAAAGGGCCGGGACCTGCTGCCGCTCCTGCTGCTCGCGCTCCCGTTCACTGAGGAAGGCAGCTTCGCTGTTGCCGTCACCTCCCGGGTTTGAGGCGACGCGTTGGCTCACCTGACTGTCAGGCTTCTGGCCGCCCTCTTGCCGCTCACGAAACATGAACCTTGCTGCTTCGCCCGCGTGAGGGGCTTCTGCCCCTGGGGCAGTTACCTCAAGCTGATTAATTCTTTCCATTTCATAGAGCATCAGCTTATGGTAATCAGGCTCAGAGCTGAGGTGCGCTCTGGCCAGGCCCCGAACTCTCCACAAGTCCCGAGGCTTAAATGCGGTGTGGGCGGGGCACGCAGAGCCCTCCTCGTCTTCCTATTGGTTAACAGGACAGGTGGCGCGATAAACTGCCGGTTTGGACCGTTGGTGGCGCCGTTCCACAGGCGGGGAAGGGGCTTCCCAGTTGCGATGAGGCAATGCCACGGCAAAGGGCCTGGGGCCCAAGAAAAGCGTGGCTACAGGGCTTGGGTGGAATAGAGACCAGGTTCACCCCTCAGCTAACTTACTGTGCGTCCCAAATCTCAGACATAATTGAGGAAGGGAACGGCTTGGCCTGTAAGCTGATGCGGAAGTGGAGGGGAGGGGGCGAGAACTCACACTGCCCACGGGATCCATGGCGAGAAGGCTGGAGACTGTCCCTTGCCCCTCCCTCCATGCTGCGCTGTCTGCACAGGGCAAGGGCTCCGAATTCCGGGGTCCTGACCCCTAGGAGCTGCTGGCTCCTGCCTCCCCCAGTGTGGCTACAAGGAGAACCTGTCTTGCTCCCCAAACAAGATGGCGTGATCACTGGGAAAGACTGATATTTTCCCAGTGGATTTTTTGACAAAATGTTGAGTGGATAGAGTTGCTCAAAGAACTCCGGGGGTTTCCTGCACGCTGCCTCTCATCACGTTGTGGGCGGGGCCACGCAGAGCCCTCCTCGTCTTCCTATTGGCTAACTGGACAGGTGGCGCCATAAACGGTCCGTTTGGACCGTTGGTGGCGGATTTCCACAGGCCATCACCTGCGGGAGGGGCTTCCCAGGTGCGATGAGGCAATGCCATGGAAAAGGGCCTGGGGCACAAGAAAAGCGCGGCTACAGGGCCTGTGTAGAATAGGGACCAAATTCGCTCCTCAGCTAACTTACTGTGCATAGGACATCTCAGACATAATTGAGGAAGGGAACGGGTTGGACTGAAAACTGGTGGGGAAGTGGAGGGGAGGGGGCGAGAACTCACACTGCCCACGGGATCTCTGGCGGGAAGGCTGGAGACTGTCCCTTGCCCCTCCCTCCATGCTGCGCTGTCTGCACAGGGCGAGGGCTCCGAATTCTGCTGCTCTGACTCCAAGATGCTTCTGGCTCCCGCTTCCCCCAGTCTGGCTGAAAGCAGAGCCTGCCCAGCTCCCTGAAGCAGCCCTGGGTATGGTGGCTCTGTGGGTGCTGAGAGGTGCTGTGAACGGAACCCGATCCCCATGAGCAAGTCCACCCCCTCCGCGTTGGTGCCAAAGACTCCACTGCAAAATGTAAACCCTGCCCACTGCTCATCCCACGCAGGATCCCTCCCTGTGCACACGGTCCTCCCTCCCTGCCCGTGCGGTCCTCCTTGTTTCTGCTGAACTGAAGATAAATGAGTGAATTCTCAGAATGTATGGGAATAAAACATTGCCTACAAGAAAAACAAACAGGACACGGGAAGAGCCGCCGAGGTTCAGGAAAGCCTGTCTTGGTGCCATGGGCTATTAGCTTCACCAGGTCCCTCTACCCCTTCGCTAAGGTGCTCGGCCTTTCCCAGCCTGTCACCTTCCTCCTGCAGGCTCCCACAGCTTCTACTCTTACTTAAGGGGAGCTGCAAAATTTCCTCAATATAAAGGTCAATCAGGGGACAGGGAGTTACCCAGCTGCTAAGTCAGAGTCTGGAGTTGCCTCCTGGCCTGAGGATTGGACAGAAAGGAACAGCAGCCTCTATGGCCTCAGTGGGATTGAGTGTACAGGCAACGGGATGGGTCCCCTGTGTCACCCACACATTTTCTCCTCATGAATTTCAGGAGTGAAGTTCTTTATGCTCTAGAAATTCATGGGTTGCATGAATATTTCCAAGGTAATGATTTTGTTTTGCTGACATCACAAGAGTGTTCCAGGTGAGCCAGTGCCAGAGAAGGACAGCTACTCACCTTGTCAGCTGGGGAAGCTGTGAGGATTTGGCACCTAGCCTGGGGATGGGACAGAAAGGAGCAGCAGCCTCTCTGGCCTCTGTAGAATTGAGTCCTGTGGTTCTGTAGAAGCAGCAGGACCTCTGCTCCAGAGCCATCCCTAGCATCCTGTGTGCTCCCCAGCAAGGAGGACACTGAGCAAGACTGGGAGCACAGGGGATGGCTGTGTATCTGCCACCTCCCCACTGACCCGGGAGTCACCTCCTGGGGAGCTCCTCTCAGAGGACAGGGTTGTGACTGAACTCCTCAGTGTGGGTGCACCCAGTTCTGTGTGCACACAGTGTCCTTTCAGCAGAGACCTGCCCCAACCTCTCTTGCACACAGTGGAGGTCCCCAAATGACAGCATGCTACAGAGGAAGCCATGTCAGGGCTTCAGAGGACAGATAATTGAGTATTAAATAGGGATCATCAAAAACTCACTATGTCACATAGAAGACTGATATGAAGGCTTCTTGATGGTGACTCAGGGAAGTCCCCTCATGATAAGAGACCTCATCATTATTCTGCTTAAATGACAATTTCTGCACACATTACATTGATATCTAACTAATTTCAGAAGGAACAGAAAAACAAACACACTTTGAATTCACAAGTTTTTTACAAATACAAGTGCCATGGAGATAGTTGTGACATGGGCACCTGTTGGTGACAACAAATCATTCCAACCCAATTCGCACCATGAAGAGACACAGCATCCTAGAATGGCTCTTCCACTCCCTCAATGAGAATCTGGTCCAGGGAGTCAGGTGGTGCCTTCCTCACCATTGCTTTCCTTTGATCTTTCCTATATTTCTCTCTGATTATTAAACCAAACCTGAGGTCTAAGGGGAAAGGGGCCTGGGTTACCAGACAGAACACATTATCATAATGGAAAAAAACACTCCAGGTAACTTCCTGGGCCAGTGACACTTGGATTCCACCTGGCAAGCTATTTTCTTCAGGTTCAAATACCTTAGAGGTCTGGGAGTGGACATGGGTGGAGGACCACAGCCTCAGTGTGCTCAGGGCCCTAAGATCCATCCCAAGCTCTTTGCAAAATGACTCAGGAACATAACATAACACTTCCTACTTCAGCTCACCCTCAGTGACCATTAGCTGCGTGTCTTGCTCAGGAATAGGTCTAGAAGGTCTCCTCTGTCCTCCACAGTGCACTATTCTTGAATGTTTTCACCTGGCTGTCGGATGGAGGCCCAGAGGAAAAGTTGCTCTGGTGCCTGTTGTGAGCTCTGTGGCTCCCAAGAAGATGAAGCAACATAGCATCCTGACTGCTGGCCAGATGCCAGCCAGCTGACTCCTGCCCCTCCTCACCATGGGGAGCTTAACCAAGTGTGGGGGCATTGGCGTGAAACGCCTTGATCTGTAGTTAGAATGCTAAGCAGAGAGAAGAGCTTCCAGTTTGAAAGTCCCACCTTCAGTGAGAAGGATAGAGTTGGGAGGACGGAGCATGTGAGCCTCTTTCACAGAGGCTCCATTCAAGGATAGGTGAGGACCATTCATCCTCTATAGCCCCTTGACAGTTAAAGGCAGGTTGGCTAGGAACCTGAACAATGCTTTGACTTGTTACCTGTTGTGTAAGAGAAGAGTTGACACCAATTCATCATGGGTGAAGAAAACCTCTCCACAGTCATCGCCCACCCACAGGTTTAGGCCAGAGGTGGTAAATGGTCACCAATGAATGAACAAAGGACTCTTGGGCAGTAAGTGCCAAGCAGGTGGCACAGCAATACCAGACTTCAAGCTGTAGTACACACAATAGTGAGGACAACGGCATGGTTCTGGAACAAAATCAGACACGTGGATCAGGGCAACAGAACTGAGGATGCAGAAACCTCCCCAAAGATTTTCAACTAATGGAGGCTTTTTTTTTGTACTGGGAATCGAACTCATGACCTTACATTTCCCTGGAAGGTACTCGTGATGCTGTGCTAAAGCCGTGGCCCCAACTATTTGATTTTTGACAAAGGGTCTAAGAGCATATGTTGGAGGAAAGATAGCCTATTCAACAAGTGGTGCTGGGAAAATTTGTAATCCTTAGTTACAACAATGAACCTGGACCCTTGTCTGAAACAGAAAGGGAAATGGATGCAGGAAGGCAATGTAATAAGACTGGAATACAGTACATACTTTTAACAGCTAGAAGTGATGAATACAGCACACCTGGCCCACACCTGCAACCCTGGCTACATGGAAGGCTGAGGCAGGGGAATTGCAAGTTCAAGGCTAGACTTGGGAAGTAAGTGACACTCTGCACCACAATAAAAAATGAAAGAATTTGCTGGAACATGCCTCAACAGTAGACCACTTGTTAGTATGATGAGGCCCTGAGTTGGATACACAAAATGACAAAGGAAGGATTACATTTCAAATATATTTGCTCTTAGAAGAATGAAAAAGATTGGAGATGGAAAGAATCTATGAAATTCAAGACAAGGTTTCTTGGTCTCATGAGATATTAGCTTCAAAAAAGGAGGAGAACTAGGGAGGTGGAAGGGGGAAAGGAAGGAAGTGAAAAGCAAAAAATGATAAAAAAGGATAAAATGGCAGCAAAACTTTGCAACTGATTGAAGAGATAGGGGTTGAAGGGAGGGGAGGGAAATGAGAAAAAGGGAGGAATCAAAATATATACAGAATACCTAGGACAAAGCTGTCCAATTCCTGGAGCAGGTTTATAGGGTCAGCCCTGCCAAATAACATATTCATTTTTCAATGACCTGCATGCTGGTGTCAGTCCCAGTGGTGCCATTTGCAAGCCTTCTCCCTTTTCTGAAATTCTAAGACCTGCTATGTTTAGTAACTTTACTTGTGAGTGAAACGGGAAATCCACAGTATGCCCTCCAATCTTGCTTTTAAATCACAGTCCAATGATACCTTGTGCCCAGGGCCCTGTCCTGTAACACCTGGACTCAGGCTTACTTTAGGCATGATTTTCCTTCCACACTCAACTCTGTGGGGCATGAACAACACACAATACCAGAAGAATAATACTATTCGCACTCTTTTGAAAAATCAAAATAATTATGAATGTTTCATTATAAATAAATAAAAGCAGAAAATAAGTCCCCAATTTCACCACTGTGCTATGCTCACTACAGCCTGCTTAGGGCCTGGGGCCATTCTCATTCTGTTGGCAGCAACCCAGACCTAGGTCAGCTTCCTCAATTCATTCATCTAAGTACCGAGAACATAATTTTTTTACAAGAAGCATTTTATATTTACACTTTATCTGAAAATGCCAACACTCAGTACTGTGCAGCATATT
>RJWM01005334.1:0-93301 GCA_004363535.1 Dasyprocta punctata
GACACTTGAATATGTACATGCAAGATAATTGTAGATCTTTCATACCACATACAATAATTAACACTAAAGGAATCATAATCCTAAATATAAGAGCTAAAATACAAAAACTTTTCAGAGAACCATAGTGTAAGCAAAGACTTTTTGGATGGCTCCTGAAGTATCACTAAGGAAAGATCCAAAAATTGGATTTAATAAAAATAAAACTTTGGTGCTACAAAATTACCATTAAGAAAACAGAAAATTTTGCAAATCTGATACAGAACTCACATCCAGAACAATAAACAGCATTTCCTATTCAACAATAAAAAGACAAACCCCAGGTTAAAAATAACTAACAGGTTTGAAAAAACAAGTATTTACAAATACAGGAAAAGATGCTTCACATTATTAGGAAAATAATTAAACCACAATGTGGAATCACTTCGCATCCACTGAAAAGCACCAATAAAAGACAGAAAATAATGTTGCTAACGTATTAAAACAAACATTCACCCATTAATGCTGGGAATATAAAATGAAACATTTCACATTTTGGAAGGTAATAGATGTGTAGCAAAATTGGGTTGTGGTGATGGTTACATAGCTCAGTAAAGAAAATCTCAGTAAAGTTGTTTGAAGGAAGTTACTTCGACATGATAGTGTGTGCCTGTAATTTCAGCTACTTGGGAGGCTGAGACAAAAGGATCCATGTTTCAGGTTAGCCTGGGAAATTTAGCAAGACCGTATAGGAAAGGGAAAGTAAAAAGAAGAGGGGAGGGAAGGCAAAGAATGGGGAAGGAAAAGAAGAAGGGGAAGGAGGGGGGAGGGGAAGGAGGAAAAGGGGAGGGGGCGAGAGAATTATATTGCCAACCAACTCCCAGCCTATAGTTCTAGAATGAATTAGACAATGCTAGGAGAAAACAACCAGGTAAACATATGAGGCATTCTATTAGACAACTCGCTTACAATGTAATGAAAAATTATCAAAATGGCAGGACTATTTCAGAGCTACCAACTAAAGATGTTTAACCAATAAGCATAACCCACTGATTTGACTAGATTAGAAAATATTGTTGGAGGGCCGGGGATATAGCTCAGCAGCACAGTGCTCGTCTGGCAAGCGTGAGGTCATGAGTTTGATCGTCAATAAAAACCATGAAAGGAAGAGAGAAAGAGAGAGAAAGAAAGAGAGAGAAAGAAAACATTGTTGGAGTAGTGAAATTTGTATTCACTCTAATGTTTGGATAGAGAATGTCCTCATTCTTAAGATTCACATACTGAAATAATATGGTTATAATAATATATGGTTAAAAGAAAATTAAAAGAGCGAACCTAGGTGAGAAGTATTGAAAGAATTCATTTTACCTCTTCAAACTTTTCTGTCCGTTTGAAAATCTGGATAATGACCTGTCCATCTATCCTTCCATCTGTCTTTCTTCCTAAATTGGTAAATTACCCAGGTTGTGCCCAAACTTGCCAAACTTGCCTCAGGTTTCAAGAGTGCTGGGATTACAGGTATGCACCACCACACACAGCTATCACAGTGTTTACACAATTTATACACCTTTAGGAACTAAAGTTATGCATTTTCTTTCACTAGCACTTATGACCATTTAAGCAACAAGTAGGCCTTTAGGTTTTATTGTCTTTCCTGTAATGGGTTCTAGAAAGCAATTTTAAGGAAATTCTTACTCTCTTCTGTTTACTTTTTAAAAATTTTTCTGTTTAGTCTCAAATGTTTACATATGTCTATATTTTTCCCTAAATCTTTCATAGTTAAGAATTTTGTTTTCCTTTAATTAAAAAAAAATGTATTGATTTCTAGTATGTATTTGGGTCTATTTCATCTGCTTCATTTAGTGACTTTTTTTTTTTGCTACAATTAGACTTAATTGCTGCTCTTGTGTTTGCTGTGTCCTGATCCATAGAATGTGATTTTGTTGTGTTTTTTAAAATTCTATTTTGATTGGAAAACGTGAAGAAAAGTTTTTTATTGTTTTCAGTTCTCCCTAAGGATTTCCAAGACTGGTGAAAGCAAATAGCTTGAAAAATTATTTATTTTGCATTTTTGTTGAAAGAAAAAGAAAGTAGTCATCTTTTAGAGGATTCTTCAGTATCATAAAATGTTCATAGCAGGAAGTTAACCAATTCATACATAAATCAGAAACTAGGTTTGGGAAAATGGAAACCCACATCAAATTGGAAAAGCTTGGAAAGGGTACATATGCAACAGTATATAAAGGAAGAAGTAAACTGACAGAATTTGGTGGCATTAAAAGAAATCCAGTTGGAACATGAAGAAGGTGCACCCTGCACAGCTGTAAGAGAAGTTTCTCTACTAAAGGATTTAAAACATGCAAATACAGTAACCCTACAAGACATTGTTTACACAGATAAATCTTTGACTCTGCTCTTTGAATATCTGGATAAAGACCTAAAACAGTACATGGATGACTATGGGACCATCATGAGTATGTACAGTGTATAACTATTTCTATGCCAAATTCTACGTGGCTTGGCATACTGCCACAGAAGAAAGGTGTTGCCTTAAGACTTGAAATCACACAAACTCCTCATTAATGAAAAAGGAGAATTAAAGCCAAGAGATTTTGAACTAGCCAGAGCCAACTCAGTTCCAATGAAAATCTGGATAATGAAAAAAATCAGGGTACACTTTAGTCCTGCATACCAAAGGTAACATTTTAAGGGATGTAATTTATAATAGCATACAAATATATGACACACTTCAGAATATATACAACAAAAGATTTACAAGACTTCTTTGGTGATTCTAAAACTTTATTACAACATTAAAAAGATTTAAATAGAGAAGTATATTCATGGATTGGACCCCCACTATAAATACAATATAAATTCTTCCAAAGTGGCTCACAAACTCATTGCAACTCCAATCAAATTTCCAGTTTGTCTGTTGGGCAGAAACTGATAAGCTATTTCTAATAATAACACAAAAGCACGTGCTAGACTACAGATCAAAAATTTTTTCAAAGATAACAGTAAGAGAGTGTAGACTGGCACAGAAAAAGACCAGTATAACAAAACAAAGAGCTCAGAAATAGGTTCAAGCATACATTGACACCGTACAACACAGAGGTGCTTCAAAGCCATGAGGAAGGGAAGGCCATTTCAATAAACAGGCTGACCAGCAGACCAGCCAGAGAAGCAACCCTGAGCTCACAGTATAGACCAGAGATAGTTCCAAGTCGATGGAACCTAAAAGTGAGAGGTAATCCCGTGTGGTGGCACACGCCTATAATCCCAGCACTCGGGAGACTGTGGCAGGAGGACTGCCATGAGTTCAAGGTCACCTTCAGCTACATAACAAGTTCCAGGCCAGCCTAGACTACATATCAAGACCCTATCTCAAAAACAAACAAAAGAGGCAAAACCATACAGCATTTAATAAGGAAATCACTATATTTTTGATCAGACACAGTAATTTTTAGAACAGAAAATGCAAAATAAGTTAATCATAAGAAAAAAATTGATGTATTTGAGCATATTGTTAATCTATCAAAAACCTTGTAAGATGAGCCACAAAGTAGGCAAAGATTTTGCAACACAAACAACTTATACAAACGGATGAGAAAAACAGGCAAAAATTTTTAACATAGTCTTCACTTATGAAGAACAAAATCCAAATGGCCAATAAACATGAAAGGTATTCAGCTTCATTTGCTACAAGAAAAATGCTACTTAAAACCACAATGAAATTCCATTATATACTCACCAGTTTTTGATAAAAATCCAAAAGTCAATATACTTGGGAAAAAATTAGCACAAGAATCTTGAGAAAACAGTTGATTCTAACAAACCTGTTAGTTCTATGGCTCCACTGTTTCTTTTCCAGATGCATCCCCCACAACCACGTCCACAAAGCCCACACCACCACTGTCTGTAGCATCCTCAAACTTGAAAAAAAAAAAAAAACAAATATCCATCAAGAGTAAAATGAAAAACAAATTCTAATACATTCATACGATGGAATAAACTACAGACACACAACAACAGGAATGAATCTTACAGATATAATGTTTAGCGTAAGTCATCTCAAAAGTATATAACTTGATACATTTAAGTCTCTGGAGGGCGCCGACCTACCTTGTACCTCACCAAGGAAACACAAAAAGACCCAGAATAGGTTTAAATATGGGGTGGGGGGAGGCTTGTCTCCCTTTGACAAAGAACCCCGAGTGACCGGCACACCCTGTATTCACCCAGACATGGGCACAAGCAATCAGTAAAACAGGATTCCTTGGCCTCCCACCATGCATGGTGCTTCCAGCTGTTTTCGCTGTTCCCTGCAGCGCGGCCCACATGCTGTCACACAGCCTTTCACAGACGAGGTGTTAGGCTTTAAACTTCCTATCTGGCCTCCCAAAAGCTTCAAAAATAGGCAGTTCATATATTTAGGGTATACCTGAGTAGTAAAACTATAAAGAAAGGCACAGAAATGAAGAGGGATGGTGTTAAAGTGAAGGGTTATGATAGAGAACATATGGAGGACTTCCAAGGAGTCAGAAATGTACCATTTCTTAAACTGGTGGCCACACAGATGTCGTCGTCGTCGTCGTCATCACCACCATCATCACCATCATCGGTGGTGGTACTGGGGCAAAACCCAGGGGTGCTCTACCACTGAGCCATATCCCCAGACGCTTTAAAATTTTCATTTTGACAAAGGGCCTAAGTGGCCCAGGCAAAACTTGAACTTGCAATCTTCCTCCCTCAACCTCCCAGAGTGCTGGGATGACGTGTACATCACCACACCTGGCTTTTGATGATTATTTAAAAGGTATGTGTTTGTATGTTTCATGTACTTTCTGCATATTCCACAGTAAGAAAATTGACATATGACTGGTAAACATGAAAAGACATTTGACTCTACTAGCAATTATGAGAGTGAAAAATGAAAAAAAAAAAAAACAGATCACCTGTCATGATCTGCCTAAGAAATAGGCTTTCTTACTATAGAAAGAATAATGTGGCAACATGTATAAAGATGTAATTCATTTGTCTTATGAATTTTCAACTCCAGTTCTAAATACTGAGTCCTAATGCAACACTAGCATGTGTATAAGATGTACAAAGATGTGTTTCACTCACTATAGCAGTATTTGCACTGGTGAAAAATGAGGACATGTCAACAAAGGAATCTTTACAAAAAATTTCACAATCCACACAAGGAAATACTATGCAGCTATTAAGAATGATACACTTCTATAAACTGACATAGGAAGGACTCAGAGACATACTTAGTAAGTAAAAGTAACAGAGCAACACATACATAGAGCCTGTTTTTAAAAATATAATCATGTATATTTATATAGCTTAAAAAAAAGACTATGAATTTAAATTGATACTCCTACCTGTTAGCGCAGACTCGGGCAGGGAGCAGTAGGGAGCAGCAGGGTTATGAGGTCACTTTCCAACCTCACTCAGTACACACGTATTACTGTATGTTATTACCTATTCATGGGTTATTGTGTATCTTTAACAAGTCGTATAGCAAAACAATAGTGTGATTTGTTCCATTCTAATGAGACTAATCGAATACATTTGGAAATAACTTGCTTCCAAAGTGAATTCGTTTGTTCTCGGAGGCCGTAAGAGGTTCTGCTGGTACAGCGCTGTCAGCCATCCGCGGAGTGCTGCACGGGGTACTGAGTGACTCCATCTCCGGGCTCGCTGCTCGGAGGCCCTGCACATATTCTCATACCCAGGCTCACCAGCAAGAGCAGTGGCTCCCCAGAGCACTTTGGTAAAGTAAATAAAAGCTGACGCTCCACATCAAATTGCATTCATAGGAAGATGGAGGTGTGGCTGTGAAAATGTATGTGCAGTTCCCAATTAGTAACCACGCCCTGGGTGAGGGACTCTTGGAACAAGTAGTTTTCATTTGAACTCCTGAGGACCTAGACCTCACTTGATCATCGCATAAGTGCTTTTCTTTCTTTTTCCCTCCCTTCCTCCCTCTACCTTATCCCTTTCCAAATGAAACCATTTCCTATAAAGGTGGGACAGAAGGCAAACCTGACCATGAGTTACTTAGAATCAGCAGTGAATCAGTACAAAGAGCACCGTCAATATAGTCATAAAGGAAAATCCAACTACAAGCATACATTTTGGTGTGCTTTATTTTTGCCTGGAATCATACCACCGGAGAGGAGACGACCAAAGCGTCCTTTACTCCGTTGAAGGCTTGGCCTTTGCCTTGCTGTGTAGGCAAAAAGCAAAATGAACAAGCAACACCAGAGACCACTTTGTTTCCTCGCCCACACAGACAGAGAGGCACTATCTCAGAAGTGCTTTGTGACCGATGGAGAGGATCACACACACGTTAAGCCCAGAGAGATCTCGGTCACATATGTCCCTAGCCTGGTCCTCCAGTGGCCACTGGCATGCACTTTGGTAAAGTGTCACTGATTCATCACTCGCACTGTGTCTTTTATCAGCAAATACCTTCTCATTCCAGAATGGAAAACAAACTAGGAATTAAGTACATCCAATATTGCCATTTTATTTCCGTAAGTCACCAATAAGAGAAGAGATTTAAATATATTTATTCTTACGTGACTCTTAATAAAACACTTTCAAAACATTCTGTACATTTCAAGCCACTCCGACCGCATTACATTCTATAAACGTGATTGGCTGGGATGAGGTGCCGAGATGTCTGTACAAAGATGTACAATATGTACAGTCACTGCTAGGACAGGCTGTGCAGAGCAGAGTCTAGGACACTAATTCATGCCAAGGCTTAGAAAACATTTCAACAAATAAGACTAAAGCTTGAGACTGCCTTGTGGTTTTTTCCCCTGGGCAAATGATTACTTTATAAACAAATGTATGTGTACGTCATATAGAAAGGATAGTCTGACTCCCCTGCTCAGCCAGCGCCATGCAGCTGACCGGATACATCACAGGGCTGCTCTCCTCCGTCTCCCTCCTCACGGTGCCACTCTGCCACTCTTGCGACCACCTCATCATGGAGCCGCCGCCACCTTTGGCTGAACCACAGCAACACTAGGAGACTTAAATTTGGGAAGATAAAGGCCAAACTTGTTTTCAATGCCAGCGAAAGTGGCTGTGGCAAGTCTGTATCCACCGATGTGATCAGGGTTGGCAGGAGGAAGGTCTGCGATACGTGACTTAGGTGTTGGTTCTGAGCCAGAGGGTTTGCTGTTGGCAGGAAAAAGCCCAGGGTTAGTGCGCTCCAGACGGCGAGGGCGGCTCACGACTCAACACTCGGCCCGCCCCGTGTCCCACAAAGAAAACGGCTGGTCCCGACCGCTTCCGTTCATCCCTGCTGCACTAGCTATGATTTACAACTGCTTTGAAAGCACCACATTCATGTATTTGATTTGGATGAAAAATTTGTGAGATATATATATATATGGAGAGACAGATATATAGATATATACACTTATATATATATATGCATATACACATATGTAAATATATGTGCTTGCACGTGTATAAATAGACTAGACACATAAAAAACGGGGATCAGAAGAAAATACATGGTTTGGGAAGTACCATTATGGATTTTTTCTTTTCTCCCCATTTTCCAAATTTTCTGTAGTAAGCATACAGGAAATTAATCATTAAAGTATGCATTTTTCTTTTATTCTGACACAATAGTTAACTTTTTCAAATAGTGGGCTCCTAAAAGTTATCACTGAAAGGAAAGAGAAACAGATTTAGTTCTTACTTTCACAGAATATGGAAGGACAGAAAATCCTGAATCTGAACTGCACAATGTAAGTAAGATTGTCTTTTTTTGTATGGGCTCCTCATTGATCAACAGCTAACTCTTTGCTTAGCCTTTGAGCAGGAGAGGGGTTCCCAGGTTTATGAGATGAGGATCGGAAATGGTATTTGGTCTTCTGCTGAAAAGCTACTAATTGCTAGCTTTGGGTATAACTTCACCATCATGCAAATTAAATGAGTAATTCCTCTTTTCTCTGGTGTAAGCTGCGAGTGCAAAGCTTCATGTAGCCCTCGTCTAGACCTGCACACTGCTGACGATTACATGGGCAGAACCTCTATGAAACTACTGAGGTTCTTTGCATAAATTAGCTCCATGAATATATATACCTATTTAATAAACGATGGTGAATAATGAAATATCAGAGGTGCAAAAGTGCTTGGATCTTTGAAAGAAAATTCACCAAAGAATTACCAATGCACATTTACATTACTTCTAGTGAAAAGGTCATGTAATAAAATCCAAACTTTATGGAACTCCATAAAGTTCAGTATTCTAATAAAAAAAATTATTCACATAGCTTTTTAATTTGCTGCCTCCCTAAATATTCCCCCAAATAATTGCCTAATACATATAGTAGTTAATAATGTATAATAGTTGTGTATTGTGTCTTAATCTCATTAACACTGAAGCTTTTAAGCCCACTATTTCAAAAGCACTAAAGGATTCTGTCTTTTCAGTTTTCTAAGTTCCAAAAATGCCTCTGTAAACACAATAAGCATTTGTTCTGGTTTTGCTGATTTCTTTGTAAAGGAATTAAGTAGCTTCACTCACAGGCCTCCAAAATCAATGTAAAACCACCGCTGGAGAAGTTCATAGGTGACCAAAGTGACACCAAACTGGGGTGAAGATCGAAACACTCGAGCTGAAAGAGAGGAGTGGGATGGGGTTGTGTTAAAACCAGGATGACTACAGCACAGACAACCAGTGAGTCCCAGGGGCCAGGACACTAAGCCAGCTGACCATTCTCTGAGGCCCTGCCCTCACCTGCGGTCCCTTTCCAAAATGCTGAGGGCCCTTCTTCCCGGAGGATCTTTCTGAAACAGTCAATGACACCGCTGTATGTTGTCTGGCCAGCACGAGCAGCCACTTGCAGTCTTGTCTTGATGACATCAGCAGGGGTCACCAGAGAAGCAGCAGGCACACCTTGCAGGAGAAAGACAACAGTTAATTCATCTGCAGCACTTTATAAAGGACAGCGATACTGTGACCAGCTAATAATATGATCTACAACTGTAACCACCTGACAGGAACGCAAAGGTCCTTCAGCTGATGTCTAGGCACTAATGGAAAAAAAGGCCTCGAGGTGCCTACTACCTGCTTCAACACCACCAGTCTAAAATTATTTTGTTTTCTTTCTGAATGAAGACAATCACTCTACATTGCATGAATCTGAGGGGAAAAATGCAGCAATGTCAATATAATTCCCAAGCATTCTCTTTCAGTTTCAATTATTTTGCCTGCTTTTTTCTCCCTTAATAAGATACAAGTATTATCATGCATAAATATAAGAGGATAATGTCAATTTAATAAGCTGCTGAATGTATCTGGCGTCAAATTGTAGTGGCTTTTTGCTGGTTTGCTGATTACTGTCAACCACACCACAGGAGGTGAGTCTCAATCCTCATAACCACTCACTCACCTGTTGGAGGGGCTAACTTGGGAGTGGACTGTGACTCCTTTCAGGCATGCTTACATGACAGAAGTCATTACAGCTGAGGCATAAGGAGGCCGGGCAACCAGTTAGGGAACAATGATCATCAAAAGGCCTTTTCATCCAGGCTCCATGCCTGAGCTCCCTGGGGTCACGGTGAGATTGATCAGCAGCAGGACACAGAAGATAGATTTCACAACTACACCTTTCCCTTATAAAACAAAATGGGGCAAAAAAGAGCAACACAACCTTCCCCAGGGGTCGAAATTGAATTTGGCCTAAATACCATTGTATCACCCCTAGGCAGATGGAAGTGATGGCCTCGTGGGGGCTCTGTCAGAGATGATGCAAATCCCTCCCCTCTCAACAGCCCGGCACCCAGCTCAGATGACACGAGGTAAACTGCCTGCCTTTGGCGGCAGGACTCAATATTCTAGCACTGGCCAGCAAAGCTTTACCCCTAAAAATCATTCCTCTCTCATTCTGAGAACACATCACATGTCAGCGAGCAAGAAGTTGGTACTGACTTGGAAAACGTTCGCTTGTTCTGTCAACCACTGACAAGATACTTATCCATGACTAGACTGCTCCTTTCTGGTTGTTTTCTTTTTCTTTTTGGGGGAGAATGGGGGGTGGGGAATGGGCGGCTGACTGGAAAGCACAAGGAAAAGGTGACTCCCATTTAAAACAGGAAAACTGGCTGAGTACCAGAGAGAGAGGCTGGATAAACATTCAACGATGTGACACAGTACATAACTTTATTGGCTCTACCAAAATGACAAATGCCAGAGGACAAGGGATTTTCTGGACCCTCAAGTAAGGGCTTAAAACTCTCCAAAGGAGTCTTTAAAAAATTTTCACACAATCCTCTGTCGTCGCATGCAAGGACAACAGCGCAGCCACCTTAACCTGCTCAGAACCAAGGGCTCCTCGCACACCCAGCGCACCGCATTGCAGAGGTGTGCAAGGGTCTGCTGTTCAGCCAAAGTCACCAGCAGAGAACAAAGCCAGCGAGTAAGAGCCAAACAGGGTACATGAACCCAGCCGGTCAGAGCCATGCTGAGCTCTGTAATGCCTCCTTTCCAGCTGTGAGAAGCAAGGACACCTGGTTCGCCCAACTCGGCTCTTTCCTGACTCAAGGCTACACCTGTGAGACCAGAAAGAAGCATCTTAGTACTTTCCTGTATTTGCTAGACTCCTGTCTCAGATGGAATCTCTTCTGTGCCTCATCTGGTATGCTAGACTAGATAAAGATTTTTCACTCATTCCACTGACGACACTGAGCTCTTTGTGTTACTATGTTGGCCACACAGGGAAGACAAGGATGAACAGAGTGAAACAGAACGGGCCCTGAAGTAGCTGTCAGCCTGGCACAGAAAGAAAACCTGAGCAAACAAAATGTTAGGAGTCAGAGAGAGGAGGATCAAGTTCAGGGTGATTTGCTTACTTTGGTCTGAAGGACTATAGTAGCAAGAACAGAGGCAGCTTCATGGAGAAAGCTCAACTCTGAGCCAAATCATGCAGACTCCAATGCAGAGAAACTGCAGGTAAATGCTAGACCTGCACGTCAGCATGATGTGTATAACAAAGCAACTGATTTGATGAGAACTTTTCCCCATAGTGCTGAGTTTGGCTGCACCCGAGGTTGCAGGGGCATAGGAGACTAAGAAACATGCTAATGATGAAAGCCCAATTTAGATGGGCAGATCTAATTTGGCTCCAAGTTGCAAAGCCACATTAAGCTGTTTATCCACATTATGCAAATGTAATTAACTCTCATCAGAATTACAGCACATCCCACAAAGGAGAAAAAGCAATCATATTTAACTAAGTCAGATACAAACAATAACTCTTTCAGAAATAAAGGGAAAAAGTATCAGAAGGAGGATTCTTTTAGTAAAAAAAAAAAAAAAAATTCTGCAGTTACCTGCCATAGCTCCAGCTGCAAGGAGATTGATACCTCCCACGTGTCCATTTTCATCAGCAAGCAGTAGTTTGCAGTGAGCATAAACAGGAAAATAGATTGCGGAGAAGGGAATGTCTCGGAGGAAACACGCTTTGGCACCCTGTCACACAGTGAGGAAATAGTGAAAAGCAGTGTGAAAACTGTGTAAACAGTGTGAATGCCCAATGGGACCCAGGGTGCTGTCAGTAACAAGCCTGAGGTGTCCCTCCCACAGCACTGGAACTGATGTGGAAGGGAAATGGATGTGGGGGAGCCCAGTGGGACACAGAGAAGCACGCATGACCCCACATTTGCAGAGGGGAGCTGGATCTTAGATCCCTAGACTTAATAATTAGGTAATCAGTTTCCCAGCATTTCTCTTTGAGATTCGGAATTTTTTTTTAAAAATGAATTTTTTGTTGTCAGAGTATGAACTCTACCTTCTTACATTTTTAATTGTGTGCGATATTAACTAGAAGTACAGGGCTCTATAGCAGATTTCTACAGATGATTAACACTGCATACCTGAAACTATAGTCATTGAACTAGACTCGGTTTTTTAATGTTAATAAAAATTTCAATTCTCAAACCTTCAGGCAGTTGAGGGAATCAGAGGGAGACGAGATTAGACTTCAAATCCCAAAATTAACAAATTGTCAACTAAGTCTATATCAATGTACAGCCTCTGTAGGACTAAGTAATGGAGGAAGGGAGTAACTATTCTAGGAAAGGGGGAAAAGAAACCACAAAGGCACGGTGGTGCATGCCTGTAATCCCTGCTACATGGGAGGTAAGCTGAGAGGATGGGGAATTCAAGACCAAACCGGGCAGCATGGCAAGACCTTGTCCCAAAACAGAAAATGAAACAACCCCTACCACCACTACATGCATGCACACACACACACACTCTCTCTCTCAAATCTTTCTTCCTTGTTTGCATGTCCTAAACAGCAAAGGATTGGGGGAAACCCAGACAAATACTTCAGCAGGAGATTTCCACAGGGGTAGAAAACCATCTAGGGAAAAAACACACTTTGCTTGTTGCCACATATGAAGTCACAGTGAAAGCCTTCCCTGGCCCTGTCCGCAGCCCATGGTATTGCACCGCCCAGGGCTTTCCCAAGCCAGGCAAATGCTGGAGTCTGACATTTGGTTCATTAGGGCACCGTTCTTAAAAGGCAAGCATAAAAAAAAAACAAAAGGGAAGTCCAAGAAATCTAAAGGAAAATGCGGAGAGAAACAATGTGTGTGCATTCAACTGTCACAGGGAATTCCAAAAATAATGGAAAGGTGGGGGGAGTGTGCACAAAACTCTCCAGAGATATGCGTGGTTGTTTGCTGGTCTCCAGAGAGCCCAGCAGCTGTGTGATTCTAATCTGGAGAATTTCTAATTTCTAACTTGTAGATACAGAAGCAAATTTACACATTTCTGCAGTGATGGATCTATAAATAAATCAAATGCTCTGGGAAACACAGTTAGTTGCCTATAGTGGTTAAATTTATGTATTCTCCCTTATACCAGGCAAAGGAACGGCAAGAAATGCCCTTCCTTGTTTAAGAAAAATAATAGCTTCTGCTCCATTACATCTGATCTGTAATGATGGGAGTAAGTAGACCTGCAGGGAAGGAATCTATTGACTGGCATTTTGCTAAAGTACAGTACACTGTTGTTGTTCTTGTTTTAATGGAATTCATTATCAACAAATCCTGCCACTTAACTTCTTAAAGACCTGAAGCCTACCAAACTCTACTACTGTTTTACTGTAGTCAAATTATTAAGACAAAGGGAAGCTCCCACTGGGAAGATAACAATAGAGATACTCTGACTCAAAATAAACGACTATTCTGAAGTCCTAACCCATCCACAGAGAACACCAAAAAAACATTTTCCAAACCCATCAAGTGAAAGGCCGTGACCCAAGGCTTAAAGTCTGCAGCTTCAGAAAAACTGAAGATGACAAGAAGAGAACCTGGTTTTGTACCCCACTGCCCTTTACAGAAGTATCTTCACTTCTAATTTTTGTCCGATTTTCTATCCATGGATACCTGCGGGACAAGACTGCCTTTCTAACTGGGGGCGGGAGGAAGGGTCTGGTTTCTGCATTTGTTCACGTTAGTTCTGGGAACATCACACAGTCTGGAGATGGCGCGAGGGAATCTACCCACCTTATACAGCCCGAAAAGCCCCAAGTCCCGGAGCACATTCAGTGCACTGACTCTGGGTCCTGTGGTGATCTCTCCAGCCACCTGCAGGCGAATCTTCACTATCTCCAGTGGGTTGGTAAAGATGACCTGGGAGCCTCCAGCCTACAGGCAAGGGAGGAGAGACAGACAATTTCCACAACAGCGCCTGATGGCAGTGTAAACAAGAATAACCCAGCAAAGCCTCCATTCTCACCATCCTTATATCTCCCTTTTCACAGAGGAATGAGGGTCCCACACTCTGGCTGATGCTGGCGGGGCTCCCCAAGTTTGTCTAAGGTGAGTCCATGGCTGGGTTTGTTTCTATTTGAAATGTCAAGATTGTTTCTGAACCAGTCTTTGCAAGATCACCACAAGCATATTCAAAACAACAAAACTAATAAACCCAATTTGGAAAACAAAAGTGAAGCCAGATGTGGCTGGCTGCGGGGTGCTCCCACAAGGAAAGGGAGACACAGGGTAGGAGACTGGGATCTTTTACGCCCCGGAGCTAAACTTCAGATCTACAGTTGTTCCTGCACTTTTCTTAGCAAGCATTCTCTCACGGCCTCACAGAGGTGTCTTAAGCCAGAGGGAGGTAAGTCTGCCTGGTTCAAATTCTAAAATGTATGAGCCGGAGCCAATCTCCAGACAGTTTACCACAAAAGAAGGGAGTTTGGAAAGAAAAATCTCAGTATCCTTTTAAGACAAAACGAGAAATATTCTAGAGGGCAGAGCTGGGAAGTGGAACAGCTAGTTAACCATGCGTACAACGCATTCAGATCAAAACCACATTTCATATTCTCTAGCGGTGAGTGACAGAAATTTGAATTTCGATAATCAGACTACATTTGCATCTGTAACCTGCCTACTAAGGGGAAAAAAAAAAAAGAATGCTTAACATAACTGCTACTAATTCCTTTTTTGGTTTCTGTAAGACCATGTATGTGTATGTGTGACCATGGATATTTAAAAATAAATAAAATATATATTATCTCCTTTCATAAAATGAAACAAATCTCATTTGTACATTTTCATCTTAAACTGTGGCTGCTTACATTATATAATCAGAACTATATTCATGTAATATCCATAATCATACAACCATAATTACAGAATCATAACTGCAACGCATGTCCCATGTGAAATATGAAATGTGGGCCTCATTGTGGCATTGCCATTCCCCAGGTATCAAAAAGCTACCTACAATACCCCCAGAATTCTCAAGCAACATCCAGTAGCACTTCAATGCCCTACCTTCGCCCACATTCCTACTCACTGATTGAAAACCCACGGCCTCCCAAGACCCCTTTCCAAAGGGCAGCAGTGTGGCTTGGCCCATATTTCAAACCAACGTGGGACTGCAAAGTCCCAACTCCTCAGGTTCCAGTCATGACCCCTGACTCCTTTCAATCTCCACAGAGGCTGACACACACTAGATTCCTTTCCTCTTCAGGGGAGCTCATTGCCCTGCATTCCCCAGGGCCCTAATCCTCTTTCTGTCCACCACAAAGGGAGGTACGGCAATTTGCTATCTTCCTCTCCCACCCACACTCCCTCTCCTCTTCCTCGTCCCCACCTCCTCTCTCCTCTGTGCTTCCAGCAACTCACACAGGTCCCCCAGTGACGTACTGACCCAATTTTACATGTTGATTTGCCTGCATTTCCTTCTCTTTTAATCTGCTGCACTGCAGGCAGAGGGGAGCATTTCCATGTTTCAACCTAAGCAAACAATACTTTCAAAAGGATTGCTGGGTAAAAAATTATGTTACAATGATAATCCAAATAACTGTTCCTGTAGCTAGTATTAAAGACCAAACCAATTGAAAAAGTTTACGACTTCCTCGAAATCTCTTGTTTAAATAACGGTTGCAAAGACCATCTTTGGGAAAATGTGCTTTATATTCTAAACTAAAGAAGATTAAAAACAAGAAGAAAAGAACAGAGCTGAATTTTTTCATTATAATCCCCCAAATTTGCCTCCACCAGACAGTGTCAGTCCCTGGGTGCCAAATGTTAATTGTGGATATTATGTTTAAATACATTCAAAGTTCTTTCATGGTTCTAATCATTAGTAAATTAAAACGTCCTACAGAGGGGAGCACTCCAATCTGAATGCCACCTCCAACCCCACAGTTTCCTCCCCGTCTCTCTTCTCTCATGGACTCTTTTGGAAATACTTGCCAGCTTATGAGATCTTACTTATTTAACGATTCCTCAGATTTTTTTGAGTTGTAAAATAACAGGCTTTCTAAAACTCACTGAAACTGAGGGAAGGAGATGACTACATTTTAGCAAATATTCATGTTCATAGTTGCATGCTTTGAAAATTAGTTACCAAGCATACACAGTAAGTCCCAACAATGCACTGAACATAGCCACAGAACTAAATGATGTACATTTATAAACAAATGTACTCTAGTAAGAAAGCGTGGAAACAATGACACTTATTATAGTGAGATGCACATCTATGAGTTTGTTTCACATCTGTGTACGCTACCACATTTGAAGGAGCAAAACTAATAATTATCTATATAGTTTGTGCTTTAAAGATACTATTCTAAAAAACTTATGATACATCTAAGAACATGTGAGCAAATATTAACCATAAACACTGAATACTTTAAGAAAGATGAAGATTACTATTGAATTTGTCTAAAACTTTGGAGGTTTAAAAACTTAAAGGGAAGTACACATGGCAAATGTCACTGACTTTTTGTAAACCTGTGGTTGACCACTATCTCATACATATTAAACTGGGGACGGAGAGGGGGGAATAAAATCTGAAATTAGTTCAATTACACTGGTAAAAATTCTAGCAACATAGAATGAAGATCATATTACCATACACTTTGATTGTTTCCTCTCCAAGGAAAAAAACTCAGGAAAATAGTTCTTCTATTCTAAGGCCCTGCTGATTATAAGTGATACCATTAATATAACAACAGTTTTCCAAAGGGGGAAAAACTGTTTACAGTAAGTATAATCATTTAAAATATAGAATTCCATAAGTGTTAGCTTGCCAATGAAAATTACAGTATCTTATTTGTACAAATATGCTATTTGCTAATTCTAATAGCAAGAAAATTAAACAGAAAACTTCAACTGCCCAATAAGAAAACAGTTAAGGAAAAATAATTATATGATCTTAATAAAGCAATATCATATGGTAATGGAAGGCCAAATTACATAAACAGAATATAAAATACTAGCTATTGTCCATCACAACTATGTCAAAATACCTAAGTTTATCAAAAGATTAAACATTGATGTATCCTAGTAACGGAAACTGAATAGCTGCAAGAAAGCATTTTCATAGCAATAGCCTCTTGTTGCCTTTTGCATTCTGAATCATGTGAATGCCTTAACTACTCATCAACAACAGAGAAGAAACAGAACTAGTCTTAGAAAGAACCGCTTCTTTGTAGACGAGGTCTGCTTTCACACATTCTCTCCCATGGGAAATTGGGTAATTTTTATATTGTAAATATACCTTTTAAACTAGTCAACACTAGTTATCTGTGGATTCAAAACTTTAAAAAGTTTATGTCTATATGAACACTAACAAAACCTAACTCAAATGTAGCTAGTGATCTGACATTGAGATTTATAAAATTTTAAAGTAAACCAACACAAGGGCTGGGAATTTGGCTCAGTGGCTTCAGCGCCTGCTTGGTAGGCACAAGGTTGTGAGTTCAATACCCAGTACTGGCAAAAAATAAACAAATAAATAAAATAAATAAAAAATAAAGTAAACCATACACAATGACAGAGAGTTAAATGGCACTGCCTAATCTGACACCTTGTTGCTTCTGGTGTCTATGTTCAGACAACATACTATTCCATATCACACCTATGGTGAATTTTCTTTTCTCACTGAATCACCAAAATTAGCATCTAACCTCCTAATCACTATGTTTCCTTCAACAAATTTGCTGCTTATTTTTCTTAAAGAGATGCAAGCACTAATATTAAAACAAGCTAGATACTTTTATTTTTCAATATTAAGTCATCTTGTTGTGGTTGTAGAAATGAATTTAAAAGACATAAAAGGAACAAATCCCATTGGGAATAAGCGTTACCTGTATGCAACAAGAATGGAAAGAATGCAAAAACGTCCACATAACCGTGTAGCACATAATTTTTATGAGAAAATAAACCTATGAAAGTTGACAGAAAAAGTTAATGGGAAAAGGATATCATGTTGTGATGTCAACAGGCCTCCAGTGGGCCCCAGGCTGAGGGCTGCATACAGGATTAAGTCTGTTCAACCTTCTGTCCTCACCATCACACCCCAGGGGCAGGGCCTTCAAGGAGGCTGGGGGCTGGACCCTGTTGTGCCAAGTGCCCTGTTAATTTCTCTCTTTGATCTGTTATCTCCTACAGTTTGGAACCATTTCTCTCCAACCACAAAATGTTAGTGCAACTCATTATAAAGTCTTCCCTTATAAAGACTGATAAAAATCTACCCTCAATTTGTTTAAGCCACACCAGCTCTTTAAACAGGTGTATAAAATACATACATTTAAAATAATCAGACAAATCAATAAAAGCCACACAGAATTAGTCATCACTAGGACTAAGTCAACAGCAACAGAGGCAGTGACTCTGTCTTACAGAAGATCAATCAAGCATTCTTAGATACTCTTATAAAGCCACAGAGCAAACTAGTCCTTTCTAAAATAGTCTTAAAATAGTGACAGTTTAAAAGGAACAAATTGCAGTATGTTTTTTGTTGGTGGTTATATATACCAGGATGTTATGATATAAAACTATAAATACTAATAGCTAGGGTAAGGAAGTGCTATGATCTGAGCACTGGTGTCCCTCAAAAATTCACATTGGAAATTATCACCAATGTGATAGCACCAAGAGGTAGGGGCTTTGGAAAGGGATTAAGTCCTGAGGGTTCAGTTTTGCTCACATGAATGAGAGCAGAGTCCTTCTAGAAGAGATTGAAGAGGGCTGCCTCATCCCATGTGAGGATGTAGCAATAAAGCACCATCTTGGAAGCAGGGAACAAGCCTTCACCACAATGAATCCGCTGGCACCTTGATCTTGGACTTCACAGAATTAGGAGCGGTAGTTACTGTTGTTTATTAGTTACTCAGTCTAAGCAGACTTGTTATAGCAGACTGAATGGGCTAAGGCAGGAAAAACCAAGAACCCTGTGTACCTGACATAAACACACAAGGATTTTTAACTTGCATGCATACATATATTCATATAAGTATAGTGGGAACACCCTGATTCCTGGAGATGGGAGGCAGAGGAGCTGTTTCCAAACAACTCTTCAAAGATATCCAAGATCAGCTTACAAAGGAAAGCTCAGAGATTTCTTTAGCTAGGGAGCTGGTCAGCTACAGATCTTGCAAATACTACAATGGAAGAACTTTGCTTTCCGCTGCATCCATAAGGTACGCCACATGCATAAATTCAATGGAAGAAGCATGGGAGAATGGAAAGATCCTGGGTTTGGAAGTCTGCTGACCTAGGCTGCCATAAACCAACCCCGATTTGAAAACTAGGATCCCAACGAATACCCTCTGTATCTCACAGAGAACGAACATGAGAGCACCATGCAGACTGAACTCGAGGCACTGAGGAAGGGATGTGCTCTTTAGGATCTGTGTTCACACAGGACTGAGGATGCTCACCTGCAACACAAGCAGATTACCTCAGCCCTGTGCTGAGCAATAAATTAATTTGAGGTTTTATGACTTCTGTCTGCTCAGAAGTAAACACACTCTGAAAGAGATCATGTGGTCTGTCAGGTAAGACGTAAACTGACCTGTGGTTAGTTTGACAATAAAATAACAGGTACTTACCAGACAAACCTTTAGAAAGTACATACAGAACAATTCACTTAGACTGTCAAAACTTTCTGTTTTGGTATTTAAAAGTATTCCCACTTAAGTTACAGGATATAACCAAGAAACTACATAATTGATTTTTCTTTTTAAAAAAAACACCCACAAGCGTCATGAAGAAAATAAACAAATGATACATTGGGGAAAATATTCATAATACATATATCTGACAAAAGACCATATCCACAATGTATAAGGAACTACTATAAATCAGTAATAAATATGGAAAATCTAAAAAAAGAAAAAACCTAGCTAAAAGACTTAAACAGGTATTTTGGGAAAAAAAGATACATGACTAACAAACACATCGAAGGAGATTCAACATCTTTGGGCATCAGGAAAATACAATTAAAACTGTAATAACATAGCCTTTCATACTCACTAAATGCCTAATATCAAAAAGACAAGAACTTCAAATATCAGTGAAGATGTGAAACAACTGGAACGTTTGTAAATTACCCATCCTATTGTATAAGTTGGTAGTTTCTTTTTTTCTTTTTGGTAATTTAAATTGAAAATACCTACCCTAATCTACTCTTACTCATCCAAGAAAAATAAAAATGTATGTTGACAAAAAGATTTATACAAGAATGTTTATAGCAACCTTATTAATAATAGATAAAATCTGGAAACAACCCAAATGTCCACCACCAGACAAACGGGTAAACAAATTGTGGCAGATTTATACAATGGAACAATACTCAGCAAAATTAAGAAACAAAAAGCTGACCCTCCCACACCCACACACAACAAAAGGATGAATCTCTGAAAACATTATGTTAAGCAAAAGAAGACATGAAAGAATATACTTTGGATGTTCCATATAATGAAACAACATTTGTGACAGGAATTAGAGTCATGGTTTCCAAGAGGTGGGAAAAGGAATGAATGAATTTTCTGGAAGGAAATGTTCTTTAGCTTATCTTGGATGGTGATTAAATGCACAATCTATTTATATTCCTATTCCCATTTATGTTCCTACTCTATTTCTAAGGTGGGATGTTCCATCGTGACTTCCCCCTTCTCTAAAAGAGCGTGGCTTACATTTTCAATCAGGAAGTCAAAGGCAACAAAACTCCCATGGGAGAGGGCACACAAACGTGTTCGCGCACATATCCTACAAAAGAGTATACAAGCATGGTATGCATGTACAGTATAGAAAAACAGTAGAAGGAAACACACTGAATCCTAGCAATGAAAAATGAAACAGTCTTTTGATGATATTTCTACTCAAAGTAAAAAACCCCTCAAAAACCAAGGTTAAAAACTGGTGTTAAGCTGGGCGTGGTAGCGCACGCCTTTAATCCCAGCACTCAGGAGGCTGAGGTAGGCGAAGCGTTGTGAGTTCAAGGCCGGCCTGGGCTACAACGCGAGTGCAAGGCCGGCCTGAGCTACACAGTGCGACCCTGCCTCAAAAAAAACCAGGGACAGGAGTTTGGCTCAGCAGCTTAAGCGCCTGTCTGGCAGGTGCGAGGCTGTGAGTTCAATCCCTGGTGCCGCAAAAACAAACAAACAAACAAACAACAAAAAAAAAACTGGTGTTAAAGATCAAAGACCTAAATTAAGACCTAAAACTATAAAACTCTTAGAAGAAAACCAAGGCATCATGCTCTGATCTTGCATTAGGCAATGACTTCTTAGACATGATACCAAAAGCGTAAGTGATGAAAGAAAAAAAAAAATAGACCAATTGGACTACAGTGAAATTAAAGTCCAATTTTTCAAAAATGCCATCGGGGACTTTAAAAATACCTGCAAATAACGCATTTGATGAGGGACATATATCTACAATATATAAAGAACACCTTGTAACTCAATAGTAAAAAAATAACCCGATTTAAAAATGGGGAAAGATTCTGAACAGATGTTATAACCAAAGTGGATACATAATGACCAGCGTGCACATGACAAGGTGCTGCATGCTGTCAGGCGTTGGATCACAACAAGACACCACACTCCACACCCTGGGCAGTAGCTATAACATAAAGACAAACAGTAACAACTGTCAGCAAGGATTGGAGACATCAGAACACACATACACAGCTAGTGTGAGTATAAGAGACTGCAGTCATTCTGGAAAATAATTTGACAGTTCCTTAAAATGCTAATTAGAACCTTAGGGAGAACCTATCTCTAGAAAGAGACAGGGAGACAGCTCAGTACAAAGACCCTGGGTTCAATTCCCAGTACCAATCAATCAATCAATCAATCCAGCAGCTACTTTAGAATTGCCATATAATACACCAATCACTCCATTCATACTCAAATGAAAACATGTGTCCATGCAAAACCTTATACACCAACATTCATAGCAACATTATTTGTAATAGAAAAAACTGAAAACAACACAAATGTCCAGCAAACAATAAATGGATAAACAAAATGTGGTATACCCATAGGGTAAGCAATAAAAAGAAATAAGTACTGACATGAGCTATAACATGGAGGAAAATTTGAAACATGCTAAGTGAAACAAACCAATACAAAAGGCTACGTATCTTATTATTTACATTAAATACTCAGAATAGGTCAATCTATAAACAGAAGGTATAGTAATAGTTACCTAGCACTTGGGAGTGAGGTGGAAAGATTGGAAGGTGATAGCTAAAGGCTATCAGGTTCTTTTTTGTGGTGCTGAAAATGTTCTAAAATCATTTGTGGTGATGGTTGCATAACTCTTTGAATTATACTGAAAACCACCGAATTGTCTGTGCATGTTAAAGGGGGGAACTGTATAATATATAAATTACACACCAATAATGTTGGGGTTGGCGGGGGCTTGTTTTAAGGTTGTGGGTATAGCTCAGCAGTAGGGCACATGCTTAGCATGCACAAAGCCCTGGTTCAAGTCCCAACACCAGAACAAAGAATTATTTTAAAAATTTGCCTAAAACATAGCAGGCATTCAATGAAAGAATGGACACACCAAATGTGAAAGAATATAAATTTGGAGACAGAAGCAGTTTGAATTTCAACTTTGGCATTTACTACTGATGTTCTAATCAATCCTAGTTAAGAATAATAACAAGATAATCCCTATAAAATATTTAGCCCCATAGGAAAAGTCCCCACTGCTCATTAACAATCTAGCAGATTATAACTACATTAAAAACAAAAATCAGTGTCAATGACAATAATACTTTAGTTGATTAGGGTGGTGAGTGTACATATACCCCTTTTATTATTACTCTTTATATCTATATAGCATATTCTTTTGCGTGTTACCACTTATCTTTAGAAACATGGGGCAGGGGCATGCAGCTCAGTGGTAAAGTGTATGCTTAGTATGAGTGAGGCCACAGGTTCAATCCTGAGGAAGGAAAGGAAAAGGAGAGAGGAAAAGAAAGGAAGAAAGGAAGGGAGGAAAGAAGAGAAAGAGAGATCATAAAATAAAATGAACAACAAAGAAAAATATACAACACAAGAAGACCAGAGACTTTCACTTCTCAGTCACTTCACGATCCAGTCAGCATATAACATTCTTCCTAATAGGCAGTATAGTCATTTTCATGGCAACAGAACTTCCCTCCCATCTATTTATAAGAAAGTCAAAACCTAGGTCTTAGCTAATCCTTCTGCTGGGAAAAGTCTCTAACTCAGTTTGAGTCACTTTTTCCTAATTACCCAGCACCAGGTACAGCTTTGTAACTGGGTAATTTTTTTTTGAAGAGCAGCAGCACTCTTCTCACTGGTGGCCCTGACGGCACATGGTAAGCACCCCGGGGTGCTGCACCTTGTACCTTGCCACTGCCCTGGGTGGCAAAGTCTCTCAGGATCAGCCTGGTGGGCAGCTACTCTCCCAGCACTTACCTGATAGCATTTAAGAAACAGAATACCATGCATTTCACCATGTCAGGATATCCTGCAAACAAAGACTCATTCATTTTGTCTAAGACTTTACTTTCTCTGCTGAAGTTATCAAATTTTGGCAAAACTAGTGGATTATGCTTTAATAATCATTTACATGGTAGAATGACTGAATCGGTCAGAAGAAACTCCATTAGTTATACATTTTCTCCCCTCTCTAAAAGAAGAGATTAAAGTGGAAAGAAGAAAGATATTCAAGGCGAAGGACTGCAGACAACCTAATCATTTTCATGCTGCCCTTTTCCAGCTAGACAATCAATCACAGCTTCCAGAAATGAGTCATGATTAAGGAAGATACTTAGTGCCAGCACAACCCTCAAGGCACTCCAGGCTTCAACAGAAATTCTCAAAGTTCAAATCTATAAACAGGGCCCACACCTAGGAGAACAAAGGAATCAAACATCTGATTATGGCTGAACCATGTAGGTCACACATCAGACATGACCAAAAGCCTCTGGACATTGCAAATGCAAACAGAAATCATCAGCTACATGGAATAGAAGGTTTCTGGAGGTTTCTGGTAAATATGTGCATGTGCTGTGGTAAAAATGAACTGGGAAGTCTTTTAACCAAATGGAAGCTAAAAGCACTGAGAAACGAGAAACAATTTTAGTGCTTTTATCCCACCTAAGCAAGGGGCTTATTCATGTCCACTGTTTATCCTTCGCGCAAAAAGAAATTCAGCCAGAGAGGCTTCCTTCCTGAGAATACGTGCACAGACACACATATACACGTTCAGACGTGCGTGTGAACACCCGCACAACAATCCACCACTTCCATAAGAACTCTGGCTGCAGAGGGGAAAGACTTAGGTACGTGCCAGGCTGACAAATCACATCAAGAAGAACCTGGAAGAACTTGTCTCTCTGATCCCAGGGGCATCTTTTCTGAATTAAAGCTTCTAAGGCCACTGATCTTATCACCTTCAGCTCCATAAGCTACTGAGGTTTTAGCCAAAACTGCCAACCAATGCAATTAGAAGTTATTAACATTTTCTGGAACAAAATGAACTAAAAAAAAAAAAATCTCAAGCAAATCACATGGAAGACAATACCACAAACAAAACTAGCTGAGCTGCAGACTTAGATGCGGGAATCTGTCTAAATTCAATGTGATGCTTACAGTTTACTGACAGAAGTATTTGTGCTCTAAGTAAATATACTCTGAGTCTTGGCTTCAGAATTTTTATTAATAGCTGTGATATAGTTACAGTTGTTTGCCATATCCTCCAGTCCCTAAAGAAGGAAGATTATAATTAGACTGGTGCTATAGCTCAAGAATAAGGGTCCAATTAATCAATCATCTCACACTTAAATTTCCAATTAATATGAACATATAGTAACCCTACCTGCTATTGTATTTTCTGTGATTCTTAAGAAGAGTAAGAATTAAGATTCATAAAAGTCTGGAAAGTTATGCTTCAGAAGCTTCTAAAAGAGTTGATGAAAATAGTATCTCTTTTGTTATTCTCAAAACCAATTATACACAATGACATTTTAAAAAATCATTCCATGTATGAAAACTTGCTTAGATTGCTTGAGTCCAAGAGAAATGTCAATCTGATATACTATCTAAAGTGCAAAAAGAGGGCTATATATATTATATATAGTTTTTTACAAGAAACACAGGATTAATACTTACACAGCCTCCAGCAAGAATCTCTGCTGGAAGTGGAATAGAGCCATCTCTTCTGATAAATTTATCTCGGACAAAATCATTAACCTAGTTACAAAGATAGCATCAGTTAACCAGAATTCCCAATCATTCCCTCTCCTGGTACATTGCTGCTTACTGAAGTCAGCAAAATATTTGTCTTATGATAAAAATTATCCAAGGTTTACATATAAATGTAAAGTTTTTGACTGGGCATGATGGCACACACCTCTAATCCCAGCTACTCAAGAGGCTGAAACAGGAACATCATAAGATCAAGGCAAGACTTAGTGAAACCTTGTCTCAAAATAGAAAGTAAAAAGGACTGGGAGTATGGTTCAGTGGTAGAGCACGTGCCTAGCATTTTCAAGGGTCCTGGGTTCAGAGGGGAAAGGGGACAGAGGAGAAGGAAGGAAAGGGAGGAAGGAAACTTTTACAAGTGCCTTGGCGGCATGCTGTGCTGTGCTGTGTCTCAGCAGCATCAATTTTAATTTTTGGCTTAATCTAAATAAATGACACTAATTCAGTAAGAAAGAAACTTACAGTCAGTTTAATGGCCTTTTCTGGAGCAACCCCAATGAGCTGTGGTATCAGACCTAGATAAGAGGGAAAATCATTAGCAAGGTAGATAATGAAATACAAACACACAAGTCCCGCAAGGAAGTATTTTCCTCATATTATTTACCCATCAAACATTTTTTGCTTTTAATTAAAATGGGAGAAAACTGACTATACTAATAACATATAGAAGCTCGGTTAATACAGAATATCAATTCTCATAATTTTCTCTCCAGAGAAAACCAGCATTCAGTAATCATTTATTTTTTAAAAAAGCCACAACTGCAAAGAAAAATGCAACTTTTAGTATCATCTAATGAGTATCTTCTATAAGCAAAACATATGCCTATTGTATTTTTATTTACTAACACCTGTCAAGCTTAAGACATTTAAAAAGAACCCCCTTGAAATAAGCTATTATTCTTAGGAAGTTAAAATTTCCAGGCTGACTACCAAACTGAGAAAGAAAAATATATACATAAACAATTCAACATCTGTAGATATTCATATTCACTAGGCTCAGCTTTCTAAAGCACACAGCTTATACAAATTGTTAGCATACACTTTTTTGCATACTTTTAAAAAGGATGCTAACAATAAACACTTCATATCCTTTAAATTGTCCAGCCAAGGGGGAGTTATTGTGTTTGAATGCTTGCTTACTGCTGATCTTAAGCCTACTTTGAGGATACTGCTGAGTGATTTTCCATGAGTTGAGAGCCAGCAAATAATCATGCACATGGGCTACTGTCAGTCAAACTGAATTATCAATGACAAACACAAACCCACACACACCTTCATGGATAGCGGAAATGATTTAAAAGAATAAATCAGCAGATGGCAGTCTTAACTGCCTAACCCTATTTTTAATCTAACTCACAATCATGGCAGCATGTGTATTTGTTTTACAACTTGCTTCACTAAAGCTCATGGAATTTTAATAAAGTAATGATTTATGTCATTTTATCATGTGTTGTCTACAAAGAAATTTAGCTAATCTGTCAACAATTTTGTCAGTCATCTGACAGAATAATGGACCAGCTCTAAGCAATATATGACAATCTCAATAATCACATATATAACTCCTACAATCTTCTCCCTAACACAAAAATCTCTCATTTAAAGGACTGATTTTAGCAGCTCACATCATGAGTAAAGTCAATAATCCCCTCCCCCACTTGCTACACCTCACCCATTTAATCAACATGACATCTCTCCTAGATGCCCAGTAAGACTAAACTATGTGGGCCAGGGATTTAGCTCAGTTGTATAAGCAACCGCCTGACAGGCGTGAGGTTGTGAGTTTGATCCCTGGCACCAAAAAAACAAACAAACAAAAGACTAAACTATGTATTGTTTATTTATGTTTATCCATTGAGGAAATAAAACTATTATATATCCAGGTTTCTTCTAATAGAAGACACTCTCTTTGTAACTTAGAAAGTATCCCAAGAAGAAAGGTCATTATTGAACAAGGAAATATTAGAGATATCAAAGAAAGAAAACCCAAAACACACTGCCACTCAACCCTGAATCCCCCACTAAATAAATTCCAGATATGCAGGGCTTAGTCAGTTTAAAATAAGCCTTCACATGGGCAGCTCTATACTCAGGACAATGTACATCTCTTCCCACGGAGTATATGCTGTACAACTGGAATTTAAGAAGGGCAGAATTCTGAGTACTGGAGCAAAATTAATTCACTTTCAGAGCAGGATGTTTGAGCCTAGTTTGATTCCTAAATGACTTTCCTATTGTACGTATAATGAAAATGAATGTTGTCACCATCGTCTCCTTTATATGTAAGTGTATCAGAGTTACCTTACTTGAATACCTGAACATAATGCTCAATGTGCTATTTTTTCTCCACAAGCATAAAGCTTTGTTTGGGCCCAGTCTTTCTTTTCCTAAGAAGAGGTTCTATGCCAAACAGTTTAACAGAGCTCAGAAACGAGCTAGGGATTAATAAGCCTGCATATGCAAACAAATAAGTACAGTAAATTACATAAATGCCCTGGACTTGAACGTGTTGCGTATTTTCAAAGAATTCCAAGTGGCGCCCAAAGGGATTAAAAAATTAATCTCCCCCGCAAAGGAACCCTAAATTCTACCGTGAAGACATGTCCATGAAAGTTACTTGCTTTCTAAAGAGAACAAGTTCCTACAAAGCCGACAGGGCTGGGGAGAATGCTGCGTGGAGCAGCAGGCTCAGTATAGGGTTGGTGGCAACAGTCTCTGCAAAAGAAAACGTTCTCTGCTTTGACTGTGTGCCTCTGAATAAATGAGAACAAGATGGAGCCCAAGGTGTTTCTTTCATTTTGTTTTAAACTTCAGGTGACTCACTGGAAGAGATTCATGAACAGTCTTCTTGGAAGGGACAAAAAGAATCCCATAGTTCTTTCAGCCGAAAAAAGTGTAGGGAGGGTAAACTCACCTTCAAGGTGCTGCCTGGCTTCTATTTCACAGATAAGAGTGGTACTGCTCCTCCCTAATTCTTTCAGAAAAGAAGCGCTCTGTGTCTTAGCTCCTGGCCTTGTATTACACCTGCAGGCCCGCGCTTCAGTTTGTAAGAGCATGCTGACACTGACTCACAGTCGGCACAAACACTGGATTTGGATTCTAAGAAATACAAATGACAGGAAGAAGAAATGGACCCTGTGTGCAGGCTAACATTGCCAGTCACCAGAGAGAATGTAAAAAACGAAAATGAGCAAAGAAAAAACAGAGAAATAGTCCTAGTCTGGGCCAGGCAAGTTATATATTGGTTTGCACAGTAAGTGAGTTAAAATCTGTTGCTAGTGAAATAAAATCATTAACTTTAGCAGCTGAGATCTGCTCACTCACCCCGGTAGAGTCCAAAGAAGCCCTCATAACGCAAGACTTTCTTAAAACAGTCAAAGCTGTTTTTGTACATCAGCTCCCCGACAACAGAGCCAGTGCCACGCTGGTTTTGCATCCGGGTCTTCACCAGATCGATAGGATACACTGCAGTGGCTCCCACAGCTACAAACAGAACAGTCTTTAGGCTTTCAAATAAACGTAATGAAGTGGAGAGTCCACAGGATAATAAATCTCATCTCAAAGGGTGAGACTACAAGACACAATATTTACTCTCACAGACAGGACTATATTTTTCTTTTTCCATACACGGCCAAAGGATAAAACCACAGGAATCCAAAAACATAGCAGCTTCAAAGAACACCTGCGAGCAATGCTCTGCTATACCTTAGGTTCCTAAGTTAAAAAATGGATCCTCACCAACACTGCATAGTCAATATTCAATTTCCTATAATAACAACATTAAACTATAACATTCCTTTACACTTTCCATTGATAGCTAATTTATTTTGCCAGTTACGTCTCACTAACTAGAAAATGGATATGTATGTTAACTATGGCTGTAACTTTAAAATTTAGTTCACTAAAGCACTTTGGTAAATTAATCTTAGTTACAACTATCATATTAGAAACAAAGTGCCATGCAATTCTATTTCTATACATAGAATTTCATTTTTCAAAAAATAAGGCCATGTTTAATGGACTGATTGATTTTTGTTTTTTGAGACAGGGTCTTTGCTATTTTAGTCCAGGCTGGCCTTGAACTCACTATGTAGCCCAGGCTGGCCTCAAACTTGTGACAATCCTGCCTCAGTCTCCTGAGTGCTGGAATTACAGGCAAGATTAAGTCACTACAGCTGGCTTAGGCCATGTTTTAGTATTTCTCAGGGTTATATATATTTATTATATGAGCCAGAGTATTATATTTTTTGCCTGCTGAAGACCAAAACATGTTTTGTGGTTTCTAAAACTGAGAATGAAGGGGGGAAAAAAGAAAATACTAGTCTCATCAGTTCAGACTTGTTTTGAAAAAATCATACACATTTTAATCACACCTGGTAGGTTCTTTTCAACAAACCAACTTCTGATTCTAAACATTTCCTTGGTAGAGTACTTAAGCAAAAACAGTTTCTCAAATTTCTGCTAGGAACAGGAAGGGGAGAGGAGTTCAGTAAGTAAATTACAAGTCTCAGTATTCTGAAATGAATGAAAAAGAGGGGAAAAAACAAAGCCAAACCAGATCACTTTGAGAAGCAGTTTTGAAACATGAGATTCTGTGATTTGTACCCAAAAACTTGATTTCCCATGTGCCTCTGTGCCTGACCTCTGAACTCAATCTTACTCTCCGTGCTTTAATGCAGGCCTTAACAGATAGAATTCAGGTGAGCACAGTCCTGCATCCCAGACCTTGACATCATTACGTAGACTGGAGCCAGAGGGGCCACAGCTGTGCTATGACAAGTCCTCTGATCACAGGTAACAATAAAGAGCGCTGCACAAAGCCCTGCTGCCTGACCCCCAGGAACAATGAGCTGCACCTCTGCTGATCTGCCCAGGTCTAGCCAGATAACATCACATGAACACAGCCAGAAACACAGAGAAACTGTCACTCACCTCCAGCAATGGAGCCCAGAGTAAATCTGTAAGCAGACTCAGCAATCTGGAGCCAGATGGGTCTGCCAAACCCATGAGATTGCTGCAAGGAAGAAGAAAATATGCTTGAAGAAGCCAGGTAGTTGATAGAAAAGTCCACAATTTGGCTATTTTGATATAAGAAAAAAATAAAATCTATTTTATTGTTATATTGTTAATGATGTAAAATCTTCTGTTCTGGAAGAAGGGAATAGGGTATTCAAAAATGGAAGCAATGTTTTTACAAAGTAAATACCCCTATTATTTGCATTTTACAGCCATATCCAGCAAAATAAACAGTAACTTTTTCTTCTTGTTTTTCACAAGCCTATTATTGCCTCATTTCCTGGCTACTATTAGGGAATACACTATTATTCTCCACAAGTGAGTCTTTTAAGTAAACAAGTATTTCAGGTATAAAACATTTTTCCCCTTCTCTAACTAATTTAAAATTTTAAAAATTTGTACATTTCTAAAATGTACAAAAAAAGTCCTAAATCAGGGAATGTTAATCATAATTTAAAATCTTACATGACTACTATCCTTGTCATATTTATATTTCTAATAAAAACTATGAAAATAATAAAGGAAAAAAACACCCTACTATGGCTCAGTGTTTCATAGGTTATCCTATAGTATAAAGGGCCTGAGTGAATTTGTCTGTATCTATGTATCAGTCTTAGTCTTTAATATTTTTATTATGAAATATCTGCTACATTTATGCAGTTTGAAACAAGTGAATAATTAATTACTTTATCATAAAGAAAACCTGAAAAATATTAACTTGAAATAAACTTTTAAAAAATGCATGTAAGTGACTGAGGATGTAGCTCAATGGTAGATCACTTGCATAGCATGCTCAAATCCCTGGGTTTAATTCCCAACATAGCCAAAGCAATAAAAAATTTAAAATTATAATAAAAAGTTTAGATACTCTTCACTGTATTATAAGCATATAAACAAAGTAATAAACATTATAAAATATTTGAGACATACAAAATAGAAATTAGTAAAAGAGATAAAGTATTTTAAAATGTTTTTTATTAATACAAACAATTTTTTGTATTACGTTAGTACGCTTCAGTGTTAACTGAACACTGTTATGTATGAGGCTCACCAGTTAATTCTGATACTACTTTGCTTCAAAGACAACAGCTGAAAACACAAGCACAAACTGTTTCTTCAATATAATACTTAACATCACAAATTTCGAAGAAATTCAACTTACAATATTACTATGAACTGAGTGCTTGTATACTCTCAAAATTAACTTGTTAAAACCCCTAAGTGAGAGTCTGGGAATGGAACCTGTGGGGGTGATGAAGTCAGGAGAGTACAGCTCCCATGATAAGATCAGTGCCCTTATAAGAAGAGATGTATTCAGCCAGGCATAAGTAGTGCATGCCTGTACTCCCAGCACTCTAGGAGGCTGGGAGGCTGAGGCTGAGGCTGCAGGAACATGAGTTCGAGCCCAGCCTGGGCAACTTGGTGACTCAGCAAGACCCTGTCTCAAAAAAGTGGGGGGAAGGAAAGCAGGGGATGTAGCTCAGTGCTAAGGCCCTGGGAGGGAGGGAATGAATGAGGGAGGAAGGGAGGCAGAGAGAGAGAGACAGAGACAGAGACACAGAGAGCTTGATTCATTTTACTTCTCGCAATCACAAGTTTGAGTGAAAGTACCTCATTCTTATAAGTTTTATTTTCAATTGTGTGTTCTCTCGAAAGTGTATGTTAAAAATCTTACAATAAAAAAGCCATGATAACAAGCATTAAGTAACCACTAATTCTCTAATTCATATAAAAGATTTTTCCTGTGTTCAACTGCATATTTTTCTATCTCTTCCTTTTAAAGAATGTTTATAATCCCTACAAAATCCTATGAAAACTGAAGGATTATGCCATGCTTTAATTCTTAGTTAAAACATCTCAAACTATAAATACCCAAATGCCTTTTGACAGAATGTCACCTCCATCCCTATTAAATAGCATTTATTAAAAAAGAGTAAATGGGTTCCAAGATTTTTTTTCTTAAGGTTTAGGTATCAATATAACTTATGGTTCACTTGTAGTCAGGTATGCAAATTAACATAATTAATGCTATAGATTTCACATCATGAATATTCATAAATGGAATGCTACTATAGCTGTCATCCCTATTAATGACTGTGTACTGAATTTTTAGCATTTAGGCTGAAAGAAAATACTCAGCACTAAGAAGATCACTTACTGTGAGCAAATGGACCAAAGGAAAAGGCACTCTTCCCCTTAAGGTTATGATTATGATCATGAAGGTTGATATTTAACACAGTTAATTAAGTGTTTTTCAAAGCTAACCAAGAGTTGAGAAACTCAAATGATTTTTAACAGACTCTTCAAGCATGTGTGTATAATAGGAAATGAGTTGAAATCTCATTTTGAAGAGAAGGTATTTTTCTTTTTTTAAAGAAATACCTTGTCGTATAAAAGAGAATTACCTAGGTAAGACAAGATCATGATAACAAGTCAAGCAAACTACCCAAACCAAGCTGCGTCATGTAGCACACTGATCCACTGAAGGCAATGGTCTCACCCCAAAAGCCCATATTCCCAGCTACTTACAAGGCTGAGGCAGGAAGATCAGAAGTTTGTGGTCAGTCTGAGTAACTGAGCAAGACCGTGACTAAAAATAAAACCAGGCTGGGAAGATGGCTCAGTGGTACAGCACTTGCCTTGTACTTTATGTGCAAGCCCCATAGTTCAAGCTACAGCAGGGGTGCGGGGGAGAAATGAGAGCTGAGAGACAGAGAGAATGAATGGCCTTTTCCAAATAATAACAGTACAATGAACAGATATAAGAAAAGGAATAGTTCAATCCAAGGAGGAGGAGGAGAAACAATATCTGAATACAATTTTATATTGAACACTGGAGGAGAAAAAGGTTACATTTTTTACCAACTAAAATGCATGATCAGGATGGTAAAATAAGCCTAGGGAAAGAAAGCAAAATGAAATTCTTGTGTCTCCAAACCACATCTATGGCTTTAATACTCCTGAATTTGAGTTCAAAACTCTTGGCCTTACGAAGAAAGATTAAAACCCAAAGCATTGACAGTATTGAAGTGAGTAAAAGTAACAAATTTTTCAGTTTTTCCCTGATGCTAAACAACAAGACACAATTTTCTCTCAGCAACAGGAGAGTTAAAGTGCATCAAAGACTAAACATTTGTAAGTCTAATAATTTGAATGAATTAGATAACAAATACAACAAACATATAATCCTAGTTTCCTCCTCTTTTGAGAACAGACTTCCACTACGGTGTAGGACTATCATGGGTGATGGAGGTTAGAAAGAAACTAATAAATGAACTGTAATGTTTTCTCTGTGTACTCAGGAACCCGAAGTTCAAAGGAGGCCCAGGAGAATGCAAGCTACATGTAAAAGACAAAATCCTATGACTAACGAATGCTATACATCAAAGAAAAATAAAAATCATTGCAATGATTTTATGCATTTTATCTCTTCTTGCTAAATTTTTTCTGACAATTTTTTCTTTTTTTGATTTTTTGAGAAAGGGTCTTGCTATGCAGCCCACACTGGTGTCAAACCCACTGCAACCTTCCTGCCTCAGCCTCCCACGTGCTGAGATTACAGGTGTGCACCACTGCACCAGACTTCTGAGAATGTTTTGACAAAACTCGACTCAGCTTACCCAGAGTGAGTGGCCTGTAGATATAATTTCCTGCAGAAACAAAACATTTTGTGATGATGTTTTCTTCCAATTTCAAATGTAAAATCAGCATGTAATTTTCTACTGCTCTTTTCTGGTTTTATGAAGGTTGCACTAACTTCATTAAATGAATTGGGTTAGTAATTTCATGTTTGTCTATTAACTTTCATTTAAAATTTTTAACCATTTACATTATTCTTTAACACTTATGTCACATATTTCTTTTTCCCACTTTTTATAAAAAAGTGCATACTGGTTATGTGTTCTATTCTTGGTAACGTATCTATGCATTCTACTCCTGGTAAGTATTTAGGTTGCTTCCAGCTTTTTTCTGTTGCAAATAACGCTACTACAAATAACAGAATACATTGTTTAACACACGGATGTAGATGTTCTTGTTAAGGACCACAGCCAGAAGAACCAGCAGGGCTGTCTCTCTTTAGTGTGACTAATCTTGAGGAAGAGATTCCAAAGTGGTGATGGCGACCCTTGACAGTTTCTATCCCTCCGCCTGCTGAACATCTGCCACTGTTAGTGGAACTGTGGCAGTGTGGACAGGATAAAACAGCAACTCCTCATGTATGTTTTCTGTTTTCTAATATCAAAGTCTTCTCTCATATTCTTTTTCTTTATCCTTTGTGGGGTTTTTTGCCTTCCCCCCACCCCTTTACATTGGATAGCCTCTTTGTGAAGTTTCTTTTCAGGTCTTTTGCTATTTTTTAATTCGATTGTATGCCTTTTGCATATCAATTTGTAGAAGTTCATTATATATTCCGGATACAGATTCTGTTACTTAAAATGTATTGCAAATATCTTCCCTCCCATGAAACTTGTCTTTTTATACTCTTAGTGCCATATATGCATGTGTCTGTGTGCGTGTGTGTGTATGTATATATATATATATATACATATATACATATATATATAGTTTTTTTTTTTTGAGACAGAGTCTCACTATGTAGTTCAGGCTGTCCTTGAACTCACTATATAGCCCAGGTTGGTTCTGAACTCACAGAAATCCTCCTGCCTCAGCCTCCCAAGTGCTGGGATTATAGGCATGTGCCACCACACCTGTTTAGTACTATATTTTGAACAAAATTTCTTAATCTCCACCTCTCTCTTCCCCCTATTACTGGAGACTGAATCCAAAGCAATGAGCTACATTTCCAGCCTATTTTGTTTTGTTTTGTTTTGTTTTTTTGAAACAGATTCCACTAACCCACTAAATTGCCCAGACTGGGCTAGAAATGGTGATCCTCCTGATTCAGCCTCCCAGAGAGCTGGGATTACAGACATGTGCCACCACTCTTAGCCTAATCTTTTGCTTTTGATTGATTTTTATACTATATAAAAAATCTCTAGACTATGAATATAACCTACTGTGTTATCTTCTTACATCTTTAACATTTAGAACATTCCAACTGAAATAGATTTTTGTATGTGGTATGAAAAAGGTATTTTTCCCTAGATGAATATTCATTATTAACTTTTTAAAAAATGCAACTGATAGAATTTTAGCCAGCACATACAAAAAAATTAAAAGCAAAATGTTTCAGACAACAAAAAAGAAAATATGACAGTATCATTCGTGGTAGTTAAGGCAGAATGTCAATTTGATTGGCTTTGGGCTCCACCCAAGGGACTGGTAGAACACACTTCTGGGTGTGTCTGGGTGGGTCACGGAGGTACAATCTTGGGGTCTATGTCCGGTCTCCTGCTCTCCTTCCTGGCCTCCATGAACTAAGTGTCTTTGTCTGCCATGCTCTTTTACCATGTTTCTGCCTTGAAGTCATCTGAATTCTCAGAAACAATAAGCCGCATGAAATCTCTCTTCTTTTCAAGTTATAGGTGTCAGGCACGGTGCCTCGGCAATGAGAAAGTTGACTGACAGATCACTCTTCTCCCTCCCCACCTCCTTCCATGTAATGAAAGTAGATGAAGGAGTAATGAACTGGCTAAAATTCCACCAGTTACATTTTTTAAAATGTGAACAAATATACTCAGCCCATCTTGCAGTTTGCTCCTGCAGGCTTCTTGAATAACAGGAACAACCACAAAGATATCAAAGTTCACATTTCTTTCATGCCCATGAGGTATCAGGTCTCATGTAAATTCATTCAGCACCTTGCATAATTCTCACGATGAACCTGTCAGATGAATACTACTGCTACCATTTAATAAATAAGAAAGCAGGATGGAAGGATGTTACCCAAGTACCCAAGCTCTTAATCATTGCCTCCCTTACAACTTTCATTTCCAAACTCACAGATTCTCTATTGTACACAAGTGTTATCTTGTATAAAAAAGTACTTTCAATAGTTCAGATAACAAAAATTACGTCTACCTTTTAAGTTTCTAGTACATTCCCACAGGAAACACTCTACATGCTAACTGTAAATAACCATGCACAGTTAGCCATCTGTATCTGTGAGTTCCAAATCCATGGATTCAGCCAATCGCAGACTAAAAATTTTCAGGAAAATAAACTGCATCTACACTGAACATACACAAGCTTTCCCTTGTCACTATTCCCTAAATGATGTAGTATCACAACGATTTACATAGCATTTACTTTGTACTAGGTATTATAAAAATTTAGGGTTGATTTAAAGTAAACAGGAAGATATACGTAGATTATATGCAAATATGATGCTATTTCAAACCAGAGAACTGAGTATCTATAGACTTTGGTGCCCATGGGGGTCCTGGAACCAATCCCCCACAAATAACAAGTAATGAATGTACTCCTCATTTAGCAGTAAAGGAAAAAATTACAAGAAAATCAAATCAAGATCTCTCTGGGAAGTGGCATGGGAATAGTTATGGTTAGGATTACTGTAATTCTGTGGACTAAAGAATTTTAAAAACTGAGTCGCTGGTACATTATCTCAAAGCTGGTAGACACTGTGGCCTATATGGCTGTCTTAGAATTTCTCATAAATCTTATTTTAAGAGACAATGCAGGAATATCCAAGACCTCTACCTGCTCTCTAGAGAATTCCAGATCCCCATGTCGTCCCAGATTAGGGAAAAGGCAGAGGAAGTACCAAGGAAAAAGAGGCTGTCCCTGCCCACACAAAGCATCAGATCAGGCGGCCACTGATGGCAAGCGTCATCTTCATCTGTCTCAAAGAGAATTCACACCAGTCACAGAATTCACACCAGTCGCCTTCCTAAGGACAAAGAAACACGAGGGATGCGGACTCATGGTGCCAAAATTGCAAAACAAGTTTCAGATTTGACTTTTAGGAAAATTGTTAGATCAAGAGTTGGGTGAAAAGGAAAGTAAGCAGCAGCAAAGTGGCAAAGGAGGAAATGAGTGGGGACTTGTAAATTCAGTGTGCATTCCTTTCAATAAGCTAAATGAATCATTTTCCATTAACACATGTGTAACATTATAAAGTATCTCTTTTTGAAATAAAATGTTTCAAACTTCCAGAGCAAATTTTCATAAGCACATACTACAGATATAAAAATTAAATTCAACAAGAATTATTCAAATATTTTAAGATCTCAAACTTTTATAATTATGAACATTTAAAATCATTAAATTTGAATAAATCCATCTTTTTTTTTTTTTTTTTTGCGGCACCAGGATTGAACTCACAACCTCCCGCCTGCCAGGGCAGGCGCTTAAGGCACTGAGCCAAACTCCCGGCCCTGGTTTTTTTGAGGCAGGGTCGCACTATGTAGCTCAGGCCGGCCTTGTGCTCGCGTTGTAGCCCAAGCCGGCCTCGAACCCACAACGCTCCGCCTACCTCAGCCTCCCGAGTGCTGGGATTACAGGCGTGCGCCACCACGCCCGGCAATCCATCTATTTTTAAAGGATGTGAGAACTCTTTTTTGTCTTTTTGAGACAGGTTCTTACTGTACAGTACAGGCTGGCCTTGAACTCACTTTGTAACCCAGGTTGGCTTCGAACTTGTAGCAATCCTCCTGCCTCAGCCTCCTGAGTGCTGGGATTACAGGTGTGCACCACCGCACCCAGCCTGGATGTGAGAACTTTTAATGAAAATAAACTTTCATCACATCAGATAAGAGGTTTTTCAGTATAAAAGCAGCTAAATTGCAATGGGTTATGGATATATTTTAATCTACAGGAAGCTTGACTGTGCATCAAGCAAAGCATTACCATAAAATGGAAATATAAAAACTGTTGTTTTCTTTGCTTCAACAACCATAAGAGTTCTTACTCATTTGGTAAAGTAGAACTAGAAATTATAACTAATTTCAGTGGCAAAAACATCATTTGATGGAACTTAAGTAAAAGGAAAGATTTAGCCAAATCTGGTCAAAGTGAACACACCTAAGTACCTTGATTTCTCACTCCTCCATGTGGCGAAGGTGAATGATAGCAAACCCATCCCTGGCTACTTGTCATGTGGCAGCAATGAAGAAAAAGTGGGCTTGGGCCCTTTCCGCAGCACGCCCATCTGCCACTCACCGGCTCTTCTCCTCCTGGGTCCACCACCCTCCATCCTCTGCCCACTTCTTTCTCCTTAGCCTACAGTGCAACAGTGTATTGGGTGATATACTATGTACCCCCAAGACCTCATATACTTTTGATGGGGCTGAGTCTGGCATGGGGATTGGCAATGTGAGTGCTGCACCACCCAGGGGTGGAGCTGACATGCAGTGTAAATGAGGAAGCGGGTCTTCCTCTTGCTCACTTCCACCCTCTTTCACGCACTCTAGCTCTCTCGCCAGCACGCTGGCTGCTTGGGGCCGCCATGAATGGCAGCCCCACCATGCCAGGCTGCCTTGGAGCCAGCTAATTACGGACTGAAACTCCCGAGAAACTGTAAGAAATAAACCTTTCCTTCCCTAATTCTGGGCATCAGGTATTTTGTCTCAGCAACGAGTAAAAAGTAACTAAGACAAACAGTCTCCCTGAGAAATTATGAGAACACAGGTTCTGCTCCAGGTAGAGTGGAGAAACATCAGGAAGACGAGGGCTCAGCCCCCCATCCTCACCCACAGGAAGCGCTGCAACCGTGTGCCACGACTCCAGCCTCTGCCAAGTGACACAGAAGCAGAGATTTCAGTTTAAAACTGTCCCACCCCACCATTCAAGATGATTGCATGGGGTTTTTTTCCCTACCAAGATAGTATTTTTCTTTGGAACTGCATTAACTTTATAGGACATAGAAGTTATTCTGAATCATCTTTAACATTTAAAAAAAAACACTAACATTTTACCAAAATGTAATAATAGTCAAAGTTTGCTTTCTGGTTCATTAATTAGACATGCTTTCTTTTTCTTGTTGTAATCTACAAGGCATAATCTCAGGGAATGATTTCAATGTTTCGTACTTTAAAACCCTAAAAATATCAGTTTAAAATGATGCAAAATTGAACACTGATCTTTGGAAATGAGCATACAAATGAATGAGAAAGAATTTTAATTCCAGTGGGAAAGTGGTCAAGTCCACATATGCAGGCTTTTATTTTCCTTATTTTAATAAACTAAGAGAACGAAACACAAACCTAGTCATCCTGTACAAATATTCTGTAAGGGTGTTGGCAATAGTTTTTTACAGTAGTCTTTGAGGTAAATAAAGTCTTTCTCTGGAACCAGAACAACCAGAAGCTTCGGGTTTGCCATGTACATACAATTGCAGCACTTTTGAAGTGATTATATTTATGAGACTACTTCTACCTGTCTCTGAAGTTCTGCCAGGTTGTAAGGTAAGGCCCCCTCAGCCAATGGGGCTATTCTCTCGATATCCGCCAAAGTCAAGCGCCTTAAGGAAAAAATACGAGAAAGAATTGTTAAATTACCAACAAACTCGTCATATCAAGAGCATCATTTCTTTAAAAAAAAAAAAGCCTATATGTATTATTTCCCTATTCACACAGATCATTTTGAGGTAAAAATTCTAGACCCAGTTTATAACGATAAAAATAAAGATTCAAAGCCTGGCGTGGTGGTGCACGCCTTTAATCCCAGCACTTGGGAGGCTGAGGTAGCATTGTGAGTTCGAGGCCGGCTTGGGCTACAACGTGAGTGCAAGGCCGGCCTGAACTACATAGTGCGACCCTGCCTCAGAAAACTAGGACTGGGGGTTTGGCTCAAGGTCTTAGGCGCCTGTCTGGCAGGTGCAAAGTTGTGAGTTCAATCCCTGGTGCCGCAAAAAAGTAAATAAATAAATAAACAAAAATTTTAAAAAATAAATATTCAAGAGAAATAACAGCGCACTGTGTGATTTTCTTTTTTCATTTTAGCAGTACTAGGAATTGAACCCAAGCTCTCATGCACAGTAAGCAACCACTCTACCACTGAGCTACATCCCCATCTCTCTTTACATTTTTGAGACAAGGACCTGTTACATTCCTCAGGCTGGACTTCAGCTGGCAGTCCTCCTGTCTCAGCTTCCCAAGTAGCTGGGAGTACAGGCCTGCACCATATGCTCATTGAAGTACAAGGTGTAATAGAAATATATGGTAAATATTTACAGTTACAATAAAAACCACATTGTATTAATTCCTTTCAAAATACTCCTCCTCACTTTGAACACACTTATTCCATCATTCTTGCCACTTTCTGAAGCAGTTGTAGAAGTCCTCTTTCACAAATGTCTTTTCAAGGCATGATCAAAAATATGGTGAGTGCTGTTCCTGAGTGACACTATAGGAAAGGCAGCTCATAAAAAACATTACAGTGTGGGCTGGGGATTTAGTTCAATGACACAGCACCTGCCTGGCAAGCACAAGGTCATGAGTTCGATTCCTGGTACCAAAGGGGAAAACAAAAAAGGATTTAAATTTAGCCCAAGCATGGTGGCTCATGCCTGTAAACCCAGCACTCGGGAGGCCGAGGCAGGAGGATCACTGTGAGTTCAAGGCCAGCCTGGGCTACAACGTGAGTTCAAGGCCCGTCTGAATCTCATAGTGAAACCCTGTCTCAAAAAGACCAAAAAAAAAAAACAAAAAAATTACGGTGTGTCCTTGTCCACGTTATTCACCAGATCTGGCACCATACAACTTCTGGCTCTTCTCCACAGTAAAAATGACCGTGAAAGGTAAACACTTCGAATCAAGTCAGGACACTGAGGCAGCCCAATAGCACAACTAATGGTACAAAAGAGAACTTCTAGAACTGCTTTGCTAAGTGGCAAGAATGAATGGGACCAGCGGGTTCAAAGCAAGGAGGAATATTTTGAGGAGGCTTAATGGCAGTGTGCTTTTAGTGTAATACATTTTTAAAATGCAAGCATTCACTGGATTTTTCAATCACACTTTGCACATGAATTCAATAAGACTCCAATGATAGATATTGAAAGAAATCATTCTTGCCACAAGCAAAGTATAGACAATGACAGTCCATATATACTCAGTGTATTCCCTCAGTATATCTACTTTGCATAGGTGCAAAGATTTTAAAAGGAAGGATATAAAGCTGACAAATACTGGTTGCCTCCAAAGAAGGGCATGAATTGGGGGCTGGGGATTTAGCTCAGCGGCATAAGTACTTGCCTGGTGAGCACGAGGTCATGAGTTCTATCCTTGATACCAAAAAAGGGCATGAGTATAAAAGGGAGACTTTTTTTTTATCATATACTCTTTCAAATCCTTCAGGTTGGTTGGGGATACAGCTCGGTGGCCCAAGCACAAGGTCCTGAGTTCAATTCCCAATACCAAAAAAAAAAACAAAAACAAAAAAGTTTTGAATCATGTGACTGCACTGTTGTTTCCAAAGATTTACTTAAAAAATAAACACATTCCATGAATACCTAAAAGGTCACTTAAGATCCAGTTGTGAGGAAAACCTTTTGAAATCATTTATTATCACAAAGGAAGCTCAAACTCTTTGGGTAAAAACGTGAATTTTAGAGGATGAGACAGACCGTATAGTCCTTGTCAATCACCAAAGACAAAATATATATAAGATAGCTGATGTATTTAGTATCATCTCCAGCTCAGCAATTCATTATGTAGCATAAGACTATAAATCACATATATATACTGAACTTCTATCAGTCCTCAGTTCTACAAATAAAGCTATTTTTTGGATACTGTTACACTTAAAGAACTATCAGAGATGATAAAAAAAAAATGTAATCTTTTAATAGACCAAAAATTTTCTTCTCACAGATCTGCTGAGTATTCATAGGCAAGGGTTTTCTTCAGATTTGCATAATACTTCGCAAATTAAATGCCTTTCTGTGCTTTGGCTTTGTTTTGTTTTTTTGTTAGTACTGGGCATGAACCCAGAACCTGCACATGGAACTACATTCCCGGCCCTCTAATATTTTTTACTTTGAGACAGAGTCTCACACTAAGTTTGCTAGGCTGGGCTGGAACTTGTAACAGCCTCCCAGAGCCCTATGATTACCAGGGTGTCCCACTACACCCAGCTTGGTTGTCTTCTGTTGTTGTCATTGTTTGTTTGCAGTACTGAACACCTGAGCTTGTCTGTGATGATAATTATGATGATAATGTCCCAGACAGATCTCAAGAAAATGATACTCTCCAACACAAAACAGTATATACACTCTTTAGAAAATGACTGCAACAAACCAAAACAGTGACAAGATTCCTCCATGGGCCTCAGTCTATCTACATAAATTTAAGCAAATTTCTACAAATCTCCTAAAATGCATAACACTTCCAGAGATCCCAAATTAAATCAATCTTCCTCCTCCTCCTTCTCCCTTCCCTCCCCTTCTCTTTTTTCTTCCTTTTACCACTTCCATCTCTTGTGCCCTCTGCCTCTCCATCTCAGCCTTACCTTTCCACCCCCTTTTCTCTTTCTGCTCCACCTCTGTTCTCTCCTTTTTCATTCTCCCATCTGCCACCACCCTCGGTCATCTTCTTTCTCTTCCTGTTTCTCGTATCTGCCTGTTTCCCTTTCTTGAAATTTATATACTGAATAAATTATTGTTAAAAATGAACTAAAAATAAAATACACTACTGATTCACATTTTTTTTTTAACAAACTGCCCCATAATAAATATCATGAAGAATTATTGGAATAGTTACCCTGAAGCATTATATAGATCTGCGAGCTGGTACAGGATATCGATTTCTAGTGGGGTGACTTGGCCATAGCGTATGGCACTCTGGGCAAATTCCTCTGCAAAAGAAAGGGAAATAGAATGCTAAAATCTTGACGGATTCTTAATAGTCACCAAACTTCCACCTCAACCAAGTGAAATCTAATCTGAAAGCTAGAAGTATTTCAGTAGCAGTATTTATTTTTATGTATCTTTATTTTAAGTATTTATTTCAATAAATACTTAAGAAGTTAACTACATAAAAATCACCATGCATTTCTGAAAGCCAGGAAAAGGCACAATGTTAAGAGGATGACATAGCAAAAACAGATGAATTTAACTTCAAAGGTAGGACAATCTTTAGAATCGCCTCTTTCCTTGTTTACTCGTTCAGCTTCCAGAGCTACATGCTAAAAGTGGTTGTGCTCCAGGCTCCTAGAACATCCTATTATAATTTGCTAGAAGGAGCCTTACTCGTCTCTCTGGGGCAACTCCTCCTCGTGTAAACAAGCTGCTTCCACAGTGCCACTGACCTGTTTGACAGACTGGGCCACAGTTCTTTTCAAAACTGTCAAAGCCACTTTTCCATTCTTGACTTCTGCATCCCATTAAATCCACCTGGGTTTCTGCAGCCCGAGTGAAGCACATGCACATATGTGACACGCTTTCTAGACCAGCCTTTAGCGTGGTGAACTTAGATCAGCCTCTGCCTCGGTCGTGAAAGGTGAAAATGCTGAGATTCAAGTTGATCATTTAGAATCTTACCTTTTGTGACTTCGATATCTTTCCTTGTACCAGCTAAAGTGCTATATATCTTCCGAACAAGTTCCATGTTATTCAGTAAGGAGTTAAATGCATTGAAGTAAGAGAAGCTAACTTGGTGGGAAATACTTCCTCCAGCAGCCTAGGAAATGACAATACAAAACATTAAAAAAGCAAAAGCAAGAAACATGTTTTAGACACTGAGCTTTTCTCAAAGAGGATCCAAAGGAGTTTCGATCATTAAAATGATTAACAGCCGGTGCATAAATACAAGGAAATCACCGTACTGAAAACAGTACATTTCAGGCCCTCAGGGAAGTCTATGTAATTTCGGTTTTAAGGAAGAATGCAACATCTGGAAGTTGGACTTCATACTTCATCTACCTATAAGGTCAGAAACAACAAATACAATTATAACAGATCAAAAACAATAGTTATTTAAACAGGACTTTCAAGACCCTCAACTACGGAACTCTTACTAGTCCGGGGTAAACGTAGTATCAATGTACAATATAAGGAACATTTTTGAGTTTTTTTTTCCCCCTATACACATAAACAAAGACCAAGTGATAATTTTTCTTTGGTGAAGGGTGCTGGAGATTGAACTCAGAGCCTCTTGAATGCTAAGCATGTACTCTGCTGCTGAACTGTACCCCCAGCCCTATCTTATTTTATTGTATCATATTCTATTTGTAATACTGGAGATTGAACCAAGTGTCTCATGCATGTTAAGCAAGTACTCTTCCACTTAGCCCCATACCTATTATGTTCTTGTTCTCAAAATTTCTGTTTCTCTAAATATCTATGACCTCCCTGTCCCTCTCCAGTCTTGAATAACTTCTTAGGCTGTTTCAAACTTAGGTTGATCCTCCTATCTCAATCTCCCAAGTAGTTGGGATAGCAGGCTCATGCCACTGCACACAACTCCCGGTAAACTTAAATTTTAAGACTATTTTTTATGTCAGCTTTTCTAAATTTTTAAGGGCATGTAATTATTAAGATACTTAACAGCCTGTGCTAATCTCTGAATCTGCATCATGAAAGGTACAACTGCCAACGCCTCCAGAAAAATGTACAAAAAGTCTGATGAGGATGTTTTTGCCACTAAGTTAAGTCTTCACTGAACATCACAAAAGAGGCTGTCTCATGCTGGGCTGGGGGTGGCCTGCATCCCTCCTGCAATGTGAGGAACTGGTTTCTCCCCATGACCACCACTTGAACATAAACTCAAAAGAGAAGCTATTTTTCAGTTTCCAAAAGCTTTCCAAGTTAGAGATACCCAGATGATTAAAAACATTCCTTATTAAAAACTCAATGAAGCTGGGCGTGGTGGTGCATGCCCATAATTCCAATACTCAGGAGGCTGAGGCAGGAGGATCGTTGCAAGTTTGAGACAAGTCTGGGCTACAAAGCGAGCTCAAGGCCAGCCTGAACTGAACAGCGAGACCCTGTCTCAAACAAAACAAAACAAAACAAAACAAAGCAAAGCAAAGCAAAACAAAAACTCAATGAAATGCTATGGACAATTTTAATCATAAAAGTCTATTTCAAACAGTGTAGGTAATGAAGGCAAATGTATCCAACCTACTACTCATTCAATACATTCCTTAACCCGAATATAGATTATATTTGTGTTAGCCTGAATTTGGACACTAGTGACCCAAAAGCAGGACTCAAGTTACTCAGGACTGGAAATGTCTTGGTAAACTGAGTCTATGATAGGTCCAACCAACCTAGCTGAAAGATCTGATGAGCCCACTCACCCTGGGTTACACTGAGTGAGCCTTTTTTTCTAGGATTTTCTTCTCATCTTCCCGCCATCATTCCCTATCTCCTTCTCTTTCCTTCCTTCTTTCACTTTTTTGGTTGGGGTGCGAGGGAAAGGTAAGGGGGTGGGGTGGTGTCAGGGAGGTACAATGTGCAGGAGAAAGTGACATGCTCCATGTTCAGACACATGGAAGAAAAAGACCAGAAGTTGATCTTTCTACCCCAGTCTAAATCAGGGATAATGATCTTCAGCTGAAACAACAAAAGTGCTCACTGGCTTTCCTCCATTCAAAACAAGCAGTAATCAAAAATTCATACATAAATACAATGCACGAACAAGAAAATGGGTAAGTGAGGAAAGAGTCACCACTCTATGTGCGGAAGTGGATGACGTGAGTTTGCTGTTCGTCCATTCATCCAGATGATTATTTTACAGGGATTTGCAGTTTGAAAGAACAAAAAACTGTGTCTGGTGTTCACACACGGAATGCATAGGTGAAGGGGCAGAGAGAGGAGTGAGCCGCAGAGGCCAATGGCCACATATTTCCTCCCTACCTTCTGCCATGGGCATGGTTATTACAACAGTGTATCGGACAGTGACGATCCCTCCAGCAGAAAAAGGAAGGAGCCATCCTTACAACAAGACCCTGGGAGCCTGGTAGGGTGGAAAGAGGTCAAGATGAAGGCAGCAGTGTCTGGGAGAGGTACTGCCCACTGGAAAAATAATTGCTCACCCTTGTCTACAAACTCTCATTTCCCTTGAACTGGATTCTGTAAATGGGAATGAACAATTTGGAAATATGAGAGCAAGGTGGTGGCTCTGGATAAAGCTATGATCTGAGGAAAGACTACTCATCATCACCTCTACTGCTCTTACACACACACACACACACACACACACACACACACAGCTGTTTACCAGCTACCCATCAAGCATGAGGCTTGAAGAGTCAATCAGATGGATCCAGAGGCCAATCGAGGACCCAATGGTTCAAAGTGTTCCAGAAGACAAAAGGTTGGAGTACTAGCTTTTTACTTACTGAAACTAAGTTCTCCTCCACAAAAGGAGTAAGCATGTGAGACCGAATGGTAACCATGATGTCACTGAAATCCAGACCAGAAATCATGCCAGTTTTGCTTTTGTCTTTCAGTGCAAAGGCCTGTCTTGCATGTTCCAACTGCAGCTCCTGGAAGGAAAAAATCAGAAGTAGGGCATTCAGTTGGATAGAGCACATCTCAATCACATGTTTTGGAAAGGAAAGGAGGACAGATAGCCTTACACCATGTGTACTTACTCTAGAAACAAACAGTGGACAGCTCTGAAATTGCAACAAAGCTTTTCTTTCTTTCTTGCCAAAGTACTACATATGACTCCTCAAGAAAAAAAAATGAACCAGAGCATGGCAATAAAGAAAAGAGGAGAGGAAAGAACCTTCAGATTTTCTTGAAGTTTTCATCACTGAAAACAAAGCAAGTATAATGTTTCCAGTGCCTTATTTCAGCCTTTAAAATACACAGTAATTTATTCTCTCCTACTTGAAAAATTTCCTGTCATCCAAAAGTACTTCTTGAATTGAGTTTCCACTCATAATGTGCAATGTACCATTGTTGCCCCCGATTGATGTGTTTTGAAATTTTGTTTTCTTTTTCCTTTTTTTCTCTTTGAAATAAAATGAATTTGAAAAAAAAGTTTACATTAATTTTCAGTTTTTTCAGTTTTAAATGTTGCAATCAAAGTCAGTCTCTCTCCTTGCATCAGACACCTTATTTTTATTTTAAAAGATAAGCTCAGTGTGAAACTAGCAATTGATAAGTGAGCTAACTTTGTAATGCTAACATGAAAATCATGACTAGCAAGCTCCATAATCAGTGTTCAGTTATCCCTTCTGTTGGGCCTTGGGCACCATTACACATAAACTGTAAGACAACCCAGAATTTCGCTGAACTTCTGAACTACTATATGACCAAACTTTGTAATAAGTGCTAGCAATTAAAAAAAAAGAAAAGAAAAGAAAAGAAAAATAATGCCAGTAATCCACTGGACACCATACAGAAGTCAAAATCAGAGTATTTCTGCTCTGGGGACCCATGATATAATTCAAATAGACTTGTTGGCACAATATCTTAACAGTAGTATCAGATGCCTTTTTTGTGCTCTTTCCAGCTCTGCAAGTTAGCAGTCATATCATAAATATTATTCAAAGATAAGATTAAAGATCAAATATTATGTTTCATTGGTTTTTATTTATCAAAGACTTTAAATAATCTTGCTTTACCTTTTTATGACATTTAAAATAGCTTTTGGTAGAAGTTGTGCCCTTTTTCTTTAACTATATTTTCCTATGGACATGTGATCTCTCAGTGGTAATTCAAAGACACCCAAATTACTTTAGGAGGTATTTGTTTTATAATTCGTCAAGCTATATATTTGTTTTAGGTGGCTTGCTTTAAGTGTATGATACTTAAACAAAAATTTTAAGTGACTTTTTAGCAGGGTGATGAGCTAGACACAAGTATATCAAGTCATCAAGTCTACTCAATCTTTCACTAAACTTTTATTTCTTTTTTTTTTTTTTTTGGTACTGGGGATGGAACTCACAACCTCTCACTTGCCGGGCAGGTGCTGCACCACTGTATCCCTGGCCCCTCTTTCAATAATCTTAACTTCCAAGTTAAATAATAACACTAAGGAAATACCTGAGTAAAAAGATATATTTTGGATTTGCATGAAAAGAGCAATATAAATGGACAAACAAACTCAACTGGTAAAAACGTATGCCAGATAAGCAACTAGCACGATTTGAGAACACTTTATCTTTATTCATTTTTCTACTTTAGTCATTCTGCCTAACTCCGCTGTTTTGTCATCTCAATTCTAACTGCACCTTTCAAATGAAGCAAGAACCAAGCAAGGTGGTGCACGCCTGTAAACCCAGCCTTCTGGGAGGCGAAGGCAGAAGGACTACACATTCGAGCCCAGCCTGGGCAACTCAGCAAGGCCCTATTTCAAAATAAAAAATAAAAAAGGGCTGATGACCTACATCAGTGTAAAGGCCCTAGGTTCAATTCTCAGTGCCTCAGGGTAAAAAAAGAAGGACTGCTGATGCAGAAAGTACTCCACGAAAAATAAGTAGTAAAAGATAAAATCCAGCGAATGGGAGATTCAACATAATAGAAAGGCAAACAGATTTTCCAGATAAAAGTTAAGGGAGATCACAGAGTTACAAGCCCCAGCTTTAGAAAATGCTAGGACAATGGTATAGCTGCTGTAGAGAACAGTTGGCTAGTTCCTCGAAAAGTTAAACACAGGAGCCAGGGATGCAGCTCAGTGGCACAGCATTTGCCTGATACGCACAGGGCCCTGGGTTCACCCTAAGCACTGTCAAAAATACATTAAACAAAGAATTATCATTTGAAGCAGCCAGAGATTTAGCTCAGTGGCATAAGTGCCTGCCTGGCAGGTGCGAGGCTGTAAGTTCGATTGCCGGTACCAAAAAAAAAAAAAAAGAATTATCATTTGACTCAGCAATTCCACTCCTAGGTATACACTCTAAATACTGAAAGTAGGTATTCAAACAAATATTTGTATATAAATGTTTATATAGCAGCACTATTCACAGTAGCCATAAAGTAAGAACACCCAAATATCCATCAAGAGATAAACAGACAAAAATAGCATACATTTATATAATGGAGTATTTTTTAGCTCAAAAAAGGAATGAAGTATTAATACATGCTGGAGTACTACTCAGCTATTAAGAAAGATTGCATTGAGACTTTTATAAGTAAATGGACACGACTTCAGACCATACTCATAAGTGAGATAAATCAAACCCACATGTGTAAATACCATATTGTCTCCCTAGTGTAAGAAATGGAAAAAGTATATATGATCCAAAATCTATAATAAATACTATGCAAGGGTAAAAAACAGCTCAAAGAGCAAAAGTAATTGGGAAGGGAAAAGGGGGGAAAGAGGGAAGGGAAAAGTGAAAGATATAAATCTGTACACATGTATATGTAAGATAACTAAAACGAACACACTGCTGAATATATTCGTTATTAAGAAAGAACAATTAATACTCATATGATTAGATCAATTTTACATGTCTATATCTGTTAATGTAAAGAACCACTCTGAAGATAACAATACGCAATATTGCAACCATTGTCAAGTTTCTATCATCCTGTTTTGTAAACCTGTAATGTTACTGTTGTGCATTTACTCTAGTCGTTTGTCTCTTTTGCTTTTTGTCTTTCTTATATGTCTTTTTTTTCTCTTAAATAAAAAGTATTAATACATGCTACAATACGGATAAACCTTGAAACATTAATATGCCAAATGAAAAAAGCAATAAACAAAGGATCATGTTGTCTGATTCCATTTATATAAAATATCCAAAGAAACAAAATGCTGCATGGTGGTTGCTAAATGGATATAGGATTTTCTTTCTGGGTAATAAAAATGTTTTGAAACTAGATAAAGACATGTAGCTGTAAAATAATTACAAATGTATTAAAAGCTACTAAATTATGTATTTTGACAGGATTTTATATTATGTGATCTATCCCTCTCCCCCCTCCTCTTTTCTCTCCTGCCTTCTATTCCCCTTCCCTTCCCAGTGCTGTGCATGAAGCTGAGGCCTCATCATTGGCACTCAAGTGCTCTAACACCGAGCCACCCTGCGAAACCTTCGAAAACCTCCAAGGAGATGAAACTGATAGAATACTCAATGTGTTTAAATCATTCTAAAAAGCTGGGTGTGCTGGTGTACACCTGTAATCCCCGCACTTGGGAGGCTGAGGCAGGAGGATCGCCACAAGTTTGAAGGCAGCCTGGGCTACAAAGCGAGTTCAAGGCCTGTGAGAACTACACAGCGAGACCCTGTCTCAATCAATCAATCAATCAATCAATAAAACAAATACGTTACAGAGATTTTAAAGTTATTAAACTTTAGGACACAACTGAAGATGAATTAGCACTAATATACAGAAAACTAAACAAAAACTGAAAGCACCAAGAAAATTAATGAGTTTTAATGAATAGTACAGTTATCCCTCAGTATTCATCGGGCATTGGTTCTAGTAACTGACCCTATCAATACATGAATACTAAAATCCAAGGATGTGCCATTTCCTTATATAAATGGTATAGTATTTGCATGTAGTATTGAATGTAGAATACAAATGGCATAGTACTTGCACAATTTAAAGTACATGGCATTTACACCCCTTCATATTCTTTAAATTATCTCTTATAGATAACCTACACATATCCTCTCATGCAGTTTAAATGATCTCTATACTACTTCTAAAGCCTAGTACAATGTAATACAAATAATTGTTACATTGTACTATTTAGGGGCTAATGAATGACAAGAAAGACTGTACATGGCCATGAATTTATATCTGTGGTTGGTTGAATTCACTGATGTAGTACCTGCAGATATAAGGGCCATGTTTATGAATTACAGTAATTCACATGATTTCTGATCTAACCAGAATAATGGGGGAGGCAGAAAATGTTCTTACCTATGGTGGGGAGGAAGAGGTAAAACAACTAGCTTTTAGTCTTTCATAGTTACAATCAACCAAAAATATCCAAAAGTAAGAAATTAAGAAGCGGTAATACAAGTTTACTGGAAGAAAACATTAAAAGAAACATCTAGGAGTTTTAAAAAGTTGCCTCTGGTCAGTGGGAAATAAAAAATGAGGGTGAATGGAGTCTTCTATTTCTGTACTAAATTTAAAAGAAAATAAAAGGGAAGGAGGTAGAGGAAGAATAGTGTGTATTGACACCAGTTGCAAATGCTAAGCTCACCTGGAGAAACTGTGTGAATTCTGTGTAGTTAAGATGCTTCTTCCGATTATGTCCAAAATGCAGCCGGATAAATTCACAGTCCCAGTTAAAAGGGATATGATGGTGAATAATAGTCTGTCCAAAAATTTCCTTGACATTTTCTTAAAAGGGAAAACAAAAATAAGTCAGTCATACCTAGAATAAGTAATCTAACCCACTGCAGTGTTCCTACAGAAAAAAATCAAGAAGTTTTAAAAGTCAGTATCATCTGCTTCTATTAACTGCAAATTTATTTTTATGCCCAGAAACCCATATACAGGAACACAATTGATACAAAATATAATTTTACACTTAAGATTGTGTACCATTACATATAAGGCCATGAGATTCTTAATTTCTCTTGATTTAATTTTAATTAGGAAGTGATTTATATCTTGCACTATAAATGGCTGCTACTTTACATTCCAGTATAAAATCAATAGTGTTTTCCCGGTTCCTCAAGGAGTCGAATTAAGCCCTTTATCAGAAGCATGAATACCTAAATTATAGTATAATGCAATATTTGTCATACTAAGTATGGTTTGATTGAGGCTTGATTATTACATTCACACTAGCCTGAATATGTCTATTGAAGATAGGTAGAAGAAATACTATCAAAAGCATATCATTAGCTCAGCAGCAAGCACCTTATTAAAAGCTTCTGATATTGTCAAAAATATGGTCTTGACACAAGGCTTCAAAATCCCCATAAAATTCTTGATTATTAATCTGAAGTATTAAAATATTTTAAGAGAAGTGAAATTAGTGATTCACTTTTAAATAAAAAGCCAAACATAGCACACTAACTTTTAGATAGGAACCAGTCACACTGTGTAATATACAACCAAGATTCTCTGGCAGCTTGTCTTCATGCACTAGCATTGTCATTCACTTTCTTACACAGTTTCACATGTATCATAAAAGTCAATTCACAAATGACTGATATTTTAACAAGTATAGATTGGATAGACTAGTTTGAAAGCTCATGCCAAAAAAAATAAAAAAATCATTAAAGTTAAGAAAGAAGGAAGCCTGTATTAACTAATGTCTTAAGAATAACACTGTTTGCAAATTTAAGCCAAATTATTAGTATGAGTTTTATGATCAATAGCTATCAATTATACTAGAGAGTTAGTAAATACAAGTTTAGTGTTTTATAATCTGCTCCGACTATGCTATTGTCTCTAATTCCTGCAAATTCTTTGGATAAGATACTGACCTCATAATTGTAAATGCTTTAATGGATTCCCTTTGTTATAGACCCTTTTTCTTAATAAAAGCACTACTACTGGGGTGAGAGTAAGAATTCTGAACTGGAAATCACACCAGTCTGGACTCAAAATAACAGTTATGAATACATTACATCAATCAAATAAGTTGATAGAAGGCATTGGATGTCACTGGGGAGATGGGATTCTCATCTTTTCCATCAAATGAATTGCAGGATTCATTTCTTGCCTAAGTAGCAACAGTTATTTCAGAGGTCTCAAATCATGTCAAGTATTCTCACTTTCCATAAGTATACATTAATTGCTATGTAGGTTTTTACTCCTGAAAGAAAATTAACTCAGTAACAATTCATAGAATCTTGGTCTCTAATCAACACAAAAGATTATTCTTAAATCTATACGAAACTTCAGGATGTAAAAGATGTTAAGATTTATAAGACAATTAAAATAATAAGTGCTGGGGAATGAGACTCTGGGGTTCAAGACCCAGCATTGCAAAAAAAAAAAAAATACTAATTAATAAAACAGTAAGAGCAGTAATAAATATTTGGCACTAAAATCTTGTGGAAGGGAAGCAGAAATTTTTTTAGGATCCTCCTAATTAAATTACTTAGCTACTTCTTTACCCAAAATTAACGAACTTAATTTCTTATTTTTAAGGCCTAATAAAAAGAGTGTCCATCTAAAACAAAAAAAAAAACAAAACCAGAAAACAGAATAGGGTAACTTTAAGTTACATTTACTTAATTAATAGTAAGATTAATTATTTCAGAGAATAAGTTACTGCATGGTAGCCTTTATTTTAAAGGTCATAATTCCTAAAATTCAATTATTTGGTAACAATTGTATATATTGCTACCTAGATAATTTTTATTTAATAGTGGACAAAACTGAACCCTTTTTATATGATCAGAAAACACCAGAATCTAAAGTATGAAATATATCAAGTTAAAGATTCAAAAAGCTTCAAACTAATGAAATTTATCTATAAAATTTTCCTGCTATCACAAAAAAGGATATTTACAAGTTTGTAATGTATAATTTACAATTAGAAAATTTATAATAATCATGAGAAAAATATCTCATGATAAAAACATTTAACTGAAAATTTTATTTTACAAACTTCTAGCAATCTCTAAATAAGACCTTAGAATGTCATTATAACAATTAGAATAATGGCCTAAACTACTCAGAGCAATCTCTCCAAATACAAAAGTGTTATTTGCATTGAGTATTTGCTTAGACACTTCCTATTTCTCTCAAAATGATGACACAATAACTTTGTATGTGGTTTTATTATCATCATTAGTATATGCTGTGGTTTATTAATCACTTCCCCAGATATTTTTAACTGTTTTAGTCATGCTACAGGCTACAACCTTGGTTACTGTGACTAATAAAATGTTAAACCTACTTTGATACCTCTTGAGATGTATATTACTTTTTTTAATTTGCATTACCAATTGCCTAAGTCTGGCACAGACAGGAGTGTGACAGAATCAGCATAACTATCATTTTGAAGTCATTCATATAATCACTTTTCTTTTACTAGTGTATAATATACACATAGAGTCTCCAGAACTAGAGAGTTTAAAGATATTTATGAGGCAATAGCTCAAATAACTGATGCTCTCATCTTTCTTGATTTTATCAGGTGCTGCATGATATGAAAAGGAACAGCGATAATTTCAAACGTACCCAGTACATCTAACTTAAAATGCAGAGCAAGCTTCCCGCCCAGAGAGAATCCCGTCTTTCCAGTGGCAAACAAAGATCACTAGCTCTAAATAACTCCTTAACGGTGCTATTTTAGTGGTCACAATTCTGGCTTGGATGAAAGGGATATGATGGTCCCACCTTATTGGCAGCAAGATCATGTTCTAGTATTTTATAGTAGGATAGCATTGCTAAGAGAAACAGGAATCCATTCGTTTTCTGACATATAGAAAACAACAGACCACTTTTTCACTTCCTGCAGAGCATGGGCTTATGAAAGGGATGGCTTATAATTCCAATGAAAAGGGAACTCAAGGTAGACACAAAAGTAGCCTGTCATTATGTTCTCTTTGCTCAAAGGAGAGGAGCACAATGATCTGTCAGGAGGGCAGGTAATGGTGACAACTGTGATTAAGTAAAAATGTTCACAGATGTATATTAGTCAGTTTAGCTGTATCAGTCACTTATAATGATTGGACTAGATGAAATACACATTGAGCATATATATATTTATATATTATGTAAATATGTCTTAACAGAGGTTTCAGTTTCCCCAGCAGCCCACACTGTGTGTACCCATCTCATCCACCCTTATCCCTCCCCTGGTTTTTATGGGAGCTTCCTACTGGTCTTGTTCACCTTTCTGCAATACAAAATTACCTCTGACCGGGGCTGGCACTCTTCTCCAAGACTGCCACCATGCCTGTTCCATGAATGAGCCTGGAAGGAGCTGCTGTACCAACGGTGTGGCCAGAGAACTCCTCCTGTAGGTATACAAGCCATCAGCCCTGTGACATAGCCCACCTACCATCAGCCCAACTTGACATCCTGATTCCAAGGATTGATTCCAGCCCAGCGGGAGCCACTGCTTCCAATTTATAGGCTTGAGACCAAACATTCTTATTGTCAAGGGAAAAAAATTCCTCAACAGCTGAGTTTACCTGCACGGTTCTTAAAGCAAAGTCAGAGACTCTTTTAGGACACCCACCACAAATAGTGAATATCCTTGTGTATAACTGAACACACATGATGGTGAAACTTGTAGAAGTAAAGCATTTTTCAGTGAAGGAAAAATTAGGGGGAAAGAGGAGAAATTGGGAGGCCAAAAAAGAAAACAAAGGAAAACAAACAACAACAACAACGAGACCAACAACAGGAACTTGCAGAGGAAGTCCCAACCATCATAGCATGTAGACTCTTCTGATTTCTGGGTCCTACTTCCAGGTAGGTCATAATGTCCTGGGAAACCTCCTCTGCTCTCTGGGAGACGTACTTCTCTTAGCCCTTTACCTACCTCCAGAAAAAATTAGTGTGTGATCAGTCAATAGAGTAGTCCTGCTGCCACATACATGTAAAAAGGTTTCTTCCTCCGGAAAAATGAGTTCACATTTAAAGAGTTATCTATTATTATAGAAGCTAGAAGCTTCAACAGTCTCCCATCACATGGCACAAAATCTGGTAACACTACATCTTTTTATTTATTTATTATTTTTGTGCTTCCAACTCTAAGCTATTTTAGTAAGCTTGTTTATTTAAAAAGTTACCCTATGATGTCTGAAAGCAATACAAAGAAAAGAACCTCAAAATGTCTTCCTGATTTAACTGAACCCTAGATGAAGCTCTACTTAATACCAAATTATACTTATCACCATTAGAATTTCATTATTCTCCCATGTCCATGCCATTCTTTCCACTCAGAAAGAAATACAAGAGTTTTCATATTCATGCTTCCACCTCCTGACCCTTCAAATAACAGCAGTGGTTATACTTAAACCAATCCATTCTACTCTTCACTTTAAGGAAAAAGAGCTAATTTTAGAGGCACAAATAGAACACATTTTTATTTGTCATATTTCCACACTGATAACACAGTAATAAACCAAAAGATATCCCTCATTCTCGAGGGTTCTCTACGCAAGGACGAGAATGTGTCCCTGGAAAAAAGTCACTTTGAAGACATCTCATTCCTAGGAAAAATACTTTGAAACACAATGTTGATGAGTTAATAAAGAAATTAGAACATACGTTTCATACTCATTGGTTAATAAATAGAGTTTCTTTTTTTGTTCATTTTTAAAACATGACCTTAGCCAAAAGGGCAAGAAGTGATTTTTGGTTTGTGTGGGTTTTTTTTTTTTTTTTTTTTTTTTTTTTAGAATGATTACATTATTGTTAAAGCAGTAGGCCTTATTCGGGGGAGAGAGGGGAATGCTTGCAGCTACTGACAACATAACGTAATATAATAGCTTAACTAGGTTACCTCAACCTAATTCTATCAAGCAGGCCAGCCAGCACACTAGCAGATAAAGTGAGACCAAGGTAAATGTACGCTGCGTCTAGCACACACCAGTCATGCGGTGGTCCCTACAAGGCTCATGCCACCTGGCGATAACAGAGAGACAAGCCATTAAGTAATCACCCACAGCATGCATTAGAAGTTTTATCAAAAGAACATCAAAGAGTAAATAATTAACTAACAGTTTATTCACTCTTTAGGAAAAACAACTCCAGAACCCTTTCTTGAGCCTTCCTATTCTGAAATGTATTACCAAGGCTCAATATAAATCCTTTCTCCTAAAATAGAGGCACCTTTAATTACAAAAAACCTTCTGTAGCATATGAGTAAATGTTGCTCAATAATGCTCTTTATATAAACATTGCAAAGATGCACACAGTTTAAGTGTACAAATTGATATGTATTAGAAACATATCTAAAAAAAGAGCATAGATGAGAACAATATATACAAGTACACAGATAACATTATCATAGTCCACTAGAGATACCGATGGCATAATGGCTTTTCCTCAACTGCACCTTCCATTCAATATTCTCTTTCACAAGAAAACTATAAATAGCTACAAACTAGAAAACGTAAGACCCTCTGGTGAAAAAGATTTGACTCTAGTTTGAATGAATCTAAAATTTCCTTTTACCTAAACATATGTCTATAAATACATAAGCACAATTCATTTTATTAAGTTGGCACAAACATGAAAACTGACCTTCATCACAGATTCAAAATCCTATAAAAATAAACTCCAAGTTAATTATTTCCGCATGTAGAAATTCTGCAGTCTTAAATACAGTCTACAATAAGTAGACCTTAGAAATCTTGTTAAATGGCATTTGATGTAAGTTTTAATGCTTTTGTCTTTCTTAAAATATAAAATTATAACTTCATATAAATATATAGCTATGTTTATCAAAATTTATGTTATGAAATATTATAAAATTAATCATATAAAGATATAAAATTATGATTCCTTTCAGTTTAGTTAAGAAAAATTATCTAACAATGGTGCTGGGAGTATTGTTCAGTAGTAAAGCACTTGCCCAGCATACATGAAACCCTGGATTTGATTCCTAGCACCACAATAAATAAAAAATTTTTTAAAAGAAAGGGGAAATGATCAAGGTCCTTAAAAAAATAGGGGAGTACCATCAAAAGTGGTGCAAGAACCCCCAGGAACAATGTCAAAACAGGATATAATTTTCTTATTCCATAATAATCTTCTTGTCTCTAGATTACAGAGCAGAAAAATGAAAGCAAGACTGTCGACAGCACATATGTTCTTCAGGTCATACAGAGTGCTTTAAAATTAAAACTGATATGTTCTGTTTTTAATCTTCATTATATTTCTTGAACTCCTAGCTCATAAATCATAGTGTATAAACCATTCAGCTACTTTAACCTTTTTTTCTTTTTTTTCTTTTTTTTTTGTGGTATGAGGATTGAACTCAGTTTCTCTGCACTGAGCTATACACCCAGTCACTGTTATTTTTTTGAGGTCTCTCTAAGTCACCCAGGTGGGGCTTAAACTTGAAATCTTCCTGCCTCAGCCTCCCAGAATGCTGGGACTACAGGCATATGCCACCACACCTGGCTACACATCAAATCTACTAATCAATAATGACATGGATCTCCGTTGTCAGTCTGTTGGGTAAAGTAACTTGAAACACTTTTTTAAAAACAGAAAGCAATCAAATGTCACACGATAGGACAAAATAAATTACGTTTTGAAAAATCTAAGCTTTAGTGCACACATGATATAAGCACAAGTATTACTGTCCCTAACTCAAATATTTGTATCAAATTATTTCCCAAGCATTTCTATGCCACATTTGAAAGTGAGACATGTGAATGTGTGTGAAACCTATTGCAAATACAAAATGCAGTATTATGAGTCATACAGAGTTGATGCTGAATGACAGGTAGAGGTTTTGTGCTTCCAAATATAGAATCTAGGTGTTTATGAGGACAGTCAACATTCTCGAAAAGGCAAAATGGCCAGAGCTTGTTCCCAAACAGGGAGGATGCTAAGATATAGGCAGAAATCTAAACAGATCTGCATAGCATTTACTCAGGAAATTCTATACAGAGGACAACCTGATTGATGGGGAGAGGAAGGAAACAGTTGATGCCATGTTGGAAAATGTGTTCACCAAAAATTACTGCCAAGGAACCATGATCCTTCCAAATTCATTCATACATTCTCATGATTCTCACCATTACTGTGATACTACTTCTCTCTTCAGGTTTAAGTTAATGACATCTGTCTAACAATGCAAACATCACAGCAAACAAACATTTATTCCAGTGGCTCAGGGAAAACCCAATTTTCAAGGATTTCTCTCAAACATTCATGCAACTGACACTTTAAAAGGAGCACAAGTTCAGCTTGCAAGATGAAAAAGTTCTGGAGGTCTGTTTTACAGCAGTAGAAACATATTTAACACTACTGAACTGTGTAGTTAAAAATGATTAAGATGTCAAATTTTATGTTACTTGTTCTTTAGCCATAATAAAAATTTTTTAATTAAAAGCAAAAAAAGATGAGGGTTCAAGATTCTTGAAAGCACTATATTGTTTTTGTTGAAAAGCCTGTTGCAAGAAAAATTAGCTAACAGTTTCACTCATCATAACTAATTTCTACAAATAAGCATCTTTAAAAACTAATGCAGTCAGGGATGGTGGCGCATGCCTGTAATCCCAGCACTCAGGAAGCTGAGGCAGGAGGATTGCCATGAGTTCGTGGTCAGCCTGGACTACATAGGGAGCGCAAGGCCAGCCTGAACTACATAGTGAGTTTAAGGTCAGTCTGAAATGAAATACATAGTAAGATCATGTCCAGGAAAAAAAAAAAACCCTAATGCACAGCTACAAATAAAAATCCTAGTCTGTACACTTGTGAAACATCAATAATGTGTTAGGTTATGTGTCTACCAAAAGATTTAAAGCAATTTCTATGTTCAACTCAGATGGAGATTTTAATATTCTAGCCTTGTTTGATAGAAACAACAAATCTAAAATGGGGGCAGGGTGGGGAATGTCAGAAATCAGTAACTAATCTTGTCTTAACTCTATCCTTCATTCCCATTGCTGGTGTCAAAATGAAATAGTAGCAATGTTACAAAGATGCCACAGAGAAGCTCTGAACTCCCTATCCAAAAATCCCTTAAAGAATGAAAAGATTGCTCACCATCTACTTAATAAAAAATTTTTGCCCAGGCTGGCCCAGAACAGAAAAACTTTGCGCCACCTATTTTAGGAATGTGAAAGTATCAGTGACTTAATGAGCTGAGGGAACACCATTCCCATATTCCCTAATCTTTTGCAATACCCTAATAGTCCATTTTGAAGAAAATAAAACCACTTTGATCTGTGTAAATCCTTTTAGGAAATTAATATTTCACTTACTGACTAGGTCCTAAATAAGCAGTAATCTATATTCAGTTACTAGATTTAACAATTAAATACTGGACCAGCATTACTAACGATAATCACTTATAATCTTTCTTTCCCCTTACCAAATGTCACCTCTCCATTTCCACTCTTGTCAAACAATTGGAAAGCCACTATGAACATGGAATCTGGAGCACATAAAACAGATTCAAAAGCCAAAAACTCTTGATAGGAGATCAACCTGTAATGAAATACAAAATGTTACTGGCTAGAAAAGAAAGGGAAAATGTCAGGCATTTAATCTGCCTCTACTTTACGAACTGTAGCTCAGGGTAACCAAATAATTGATGGAGGCTAGATGTATTTCAAGTATGGGAGAAATACTGACTTTTGTAAGCCTCTAAAAAATTAATGAACCTGAGCACCAAGCAATAAGCCCTAACATCAAAAAAAGAGAACCAAACCAAAACTAACTAAATATGTGAACTGAGGCAGGGAGATTCAAGTTCTACCCCAGCCTGGGCAGCTTATTTCTCAAAATTAAAAGGGGTGGAGGAGGGGCATTAGGATATAACTCAGTGAGAAGGCCCTGGGTTCAATCCCTAGTACTAAATAAATATATCAAATTAAACCTGAATCTGATCAAGTCTCCAGATTAGAGTTTCTCAACCTCAGCACCATTGACATTTTAAGTTGAAGGATTCATCCGTTATTGGGGTCGCCTATGCATTACAACTCACTGAACAACAATCCTGGCCTTTAACCACTAGATGCCAACAGTGTCCCCCAGTTGTGACAACAAGACACTGCAAAAGTCCCCTGGAAAGCAAAACTGCACCTGTTGAGAACCACTGATCTAAAAGTAATTACCGATTTAAAGAAAATATGGACAAAGTAATGTGTTAACCAACATGACAAAAATGCAGACTATAAGAAAATAAAGAACGAACATCCTATAACTGAAAGAAGCTAAATTTTTAAAAAGATATGGAGGACAGCCTCAGTTTTTAAGACCTAAGTTATTTAACAATAAATTACAATGTATAGCCTTACTGAATTCCAATGCAAACAAAGTAGGCCTTTTTTTTTCTTTTGGGTATTGGGAATTAAACTCAGGACCTTGTGTTTGCCAGGCAGGCATTTTGCTGCTGAGTTATACTCCCAGCAACAAAGTAGAAAGTCAACCAAAGAAATAGAAATACTGATTTAACAAATACCTGATAATATTAAGAAATTAATATGCTTAGGAGAGTTTTTGTTATTAAGAGTTCTTATCTTGTAGAAATATATAGTAAGGTATTTACTGATGAAGTATGTCATTAGAAACTTACTTCAAAATAATACATGGGATGGAGAAACAGGTGAACGTACAAATGAAATAGATGTAGTAATTATTTTGATAATTATTAAAAGTGGGTGATCGCTGGGAGTGGTGGCACATGCCTTTAATCCCAGCACTCCGGAGGCTGAGGTAGGCGGAGCGTTGAGTTTGAGGCCGACTTGGGCTACAACGTGAGTGTAAGGCTGGCCTGAACTACATAGTGTGACCCTATCTCAAAAAACTAGGGCCAGGAGTTCCGTTCAGCGGCTTAAGAGCCTGCCTGACACGTGTGAGATTGTGAGTTTGATCCCCAATGCCACACACACAAAAAAATAGATAGATAAATAAAAGTGGGTGATGAGCACACAAATTTCATTACTTATTCTGTTACATATATTTGAAATGTCAATAGTAAAAAAATTTTTAAAGAATATTTCAAAACAAGCCGGGCGTGGTGGCGCACGCCTTTAATCCCAGCACTCGGGAGGCTGAGGTAGGAGGAGCGTTGTGAGTTCGAGGCCGGCTTGGGCTACAACGCGAGCGCAAGAGCGGCCTGAGCTACATAATGCGACCCTGCCTCAAAAAACCAGGGCCGGGAGTTTGGCTCAGTGCCTTAAGCGCCTGCCCTGGCAGGTGCGAGGTTGTGAGTTCAATCCCAGGTGCCGCAAAAAAAAAAATAAAATAAAAAATAAAAGAATATTTCAAAACAAACAAAACCCTGATTGCACAGGAACTATCACAAAGAATCAACAACTGGAATTTCATCTTATTAAAAAGCTTTTGCACAGCAAGAGAAACCACCAAGAGAGTGAAGAGACAACCCACAGTGTGGGAGAAAATGTTTGCCAGCTGCACCTCAGACAAAGGATTACTATTGAGAACATATAAAGAACTCAAAAACTGCTGGGAGTTTGGCTCAGTGGCTTAAGCGCCTGTCTAGCAGGCGTGAGGTTATGAGTTCAATCCCAGGTGCTGCCAAAAAAAAAAAAAAAAAAAAAAAGAACTCAAAAACTCAGTTCTCCTAAATTTAAAGACCCAATTCAAAAATGGGCAGCTGAGATTAATACACACTTCTCAGATGAAGAAGTACAAACAGCAAATAAATATGTGAAAAACTGTTCAACATCACTGGTCATTCAAAAGATACAGATTAAAACAGCACTGGGATTCCACCCCACCCCAGAAAGAATGGCTGTTATGAAGAAATCAACCAATAACAAATGCTGTTGGGGCTGTGGAGAAAAAGGAACCCTTCTCCACTGTTGGAAGTGCAGACTGGTACAGCCACTGCGGAAATCAGTGTGAAGATTCCTCAAAAAACTTGAGCTGGAGGTCCCATTTGACCCAACTATTCCCCTCCTGGGTATCTTCCCAGTGATATATGTGCACCCATATCTGTAACAGCACAATTTGTAATTGCTAGATCTTGGAAACAACCTAAACGCCCATCGACTGAGGAATGGATAAAAAGGATGTTGTACATAATTTTTTTCAGTACCAGGGATCAAACTCCAAACCTCACACCTGCCAGGCAGGTGCTTAAGCCACTGAGCCAAACTCCCAGCCCTATTTTTTTTTGAGGCAGGATCGCACTATGTAGTTTAGGCCGGCCCTGCTCACGTTGTAGCCCAAGCTGCCCTCAAACTCGTAACACTCCACCTACCTCAGCCTCCCCAGTGCTGGGATTAAAGGCGTGCACCCCCACGCCCGGCTAAGATGTTGTATTTTTATACAGTGGAATACTAGTCAGCCATAAAGAGATAAACTTGAAACTTTTATAGCTAAATGAATGCAATTTGAGACCATACTCATAAGTGAAATAAATCAGACACGCATGTGTAAACATCATAGTGTCTTACTAGTGTGAGATGAAAGAAACTATGTATATATAGTAGTTAAGATAGTTATACTACTGATATCTCTAAGCTCATTGAAGAGGAAGGTTTGTGCTCGTATTGTTCGGATAATTAAATGCAGATGTCTTGTACTCTGAGTAACTGATTTGAAGACAACAATATGCAATGTATATAACATTGTTACCCCTTAATTATCATATTTTGAAATTTTATTTCTTTTCCACTCAAAAAAAAAAAAAAGATTTCAAAACAAAAAGCCAGGGGACTCACATTACTGGATTTTTAGAACTTAATGAGTCCTGTAATCTATAGGTAGGACTGTGAAATTAACCAGTGGCTAAAACTACACAGCAGTTGCCTTGAATGACTGTATGGAGTTGGCTATCTCCCACAGCAAGCTTCCAGCAAAGATCCAAAACCACCTTTCTGCTATTCATAAGGTACTAGTGTCTAAGTAACATCGTTATAAAAATCTGTTTCATATACTCAGATATGATGCTGATAAGTTTTTCCTCTTCAAACTGAAAATGTAAAAAGATATGCTACAGAAAATTTCTTAACAACACATTTTGAAACACAGAGTAATGAACACTGGGCAGTTAAAGAAAGATTAGTTTCTTAGGAAAAACACTACAATGAAGATGAAAAATCCATGAAAAAGAACAGTCAGTTCTGAAACTAGTATATTTACAGGCAATAAAAATAGTAAGACTTGTGCCCTCCCAGAAGTCGTATCTCCTGACATTAGCCAGTCATTTTTAATAGCTACAATCTGCAACAGCCTCCTAACTTGTGTTCTGGATTCTTCCAGCCCTCCTCCAAGTCATCCTTGAATTGTAGCCAAACGATATTTTTTTAATTAAAAAAAAAAAAAACTTCGAGATTTAATTCACTTATCAGCCAATTCACCCATTTAAAGTGTACATCCAGGGCCATTCATTGGTAGCCCCCTTCTGTCTCTCTTAGAATCTTTCTTTCTCTCAATAAATACTTCTACTTAAAGAAAAAAAGTGCATGTCCAATAATCCTTGGTAGAATCACAAAATTGTGCAGGCATCCCCACAATCAATTTTAGAACACTATCACATAAAAAAGGAACTCCACAACCATTAGCAGTCCATCCTCACTCCTCCCTCGCTTCTTCTCTTCTGTCACTGTGCCCTTGGCAATCGCTTAATATACTTCACATCTCTATACATTTTTCTGGTCTGGACACTATTTTTTAAAATATTCTTCCTATTCAACTCATTACTTAATATCTTTTAATCAACATCCTCCAATCCCATCTCCCCTTAGCCTCCCAAGCCTCGGATAACTATACCTTTATACTCTCAACTTCTATGAGACCAACTTTTCAGATTCACATATGAGTGAGAGCATGCTTTCTGGGCCAGGCTCATCAGGTGTTATGGTTTGTGTCTAGATGGTCCCCCAAAGTCTCATATAGTCATGGGGAACAGGCTCTTCAGAGGTGGCTGAATCTAGAGTTTTTGATTGATTCACAGTCCAATACAGGGATTAAGGTTGTGAGTGCTACAACTGCCCTAGGGCGGGCAGCCTACAAACAATATAAAGGACAAAAAGAGACTTGACCCTTCTCTTTCTCTCTTGTTGCTTTTTCTGTCTACCCAGGCCATGAACTGTTGCTCCTCTGCCATGTAGCAACCTTTCTTGGAGCTAGCTGAGTATAGACTGAAACCTCTGCAAACTGGGAGCTAAATAAACCTTTCTCCTTTTAATTTTGGGTGTCATGTATTTTATCTCAACAAAGAGAGAAAAGTAACTAAGGCATCAGGGGAATCTTTTAAAATGCAAATTAATCTCAGCACTCAGGAGGCTGAGGTAGGTGGAGCGTTGTGAGTTCCAGGCCAGCTTGGGCTACAACGTGAGCAAGCCCGGCCTGAACTACATAGTGTGACCCTGTCCCAAAAATATAGGGCTGGGAGTTTGGCTCACTGGCTTAAGCGCCTGCCGGCCAAGCACAAAGCTGTGAGTTCAAGCCTTGGTATGGCCAAAAAAAAAAAAAAAAAAATCAAAAAATAAATAAAATGCAAATCCGATTGTCACCATTTTATTTCAAACCTTTAAATCGCAAGATGCAGTGGCTGACACTGTAATCCCAACACTCAGAGAGGCTGAGGCAGAAAGATCACACATTAGAGATCTGCTCAGGTAATTTGGTGACTTCATAAGACCCTATCAAAGAAAGAAAGAGAAAATGGCTGGCAATGTAGCTCAGTGTGAAGGCCCTGGGTTCAATGTCTAGTATTGTAAAAACCAATCAATCAGTGGTCATCCTTAAGGTAAAGTGATCAGATGTCCTATAAAATTACTAATAGCACCCTGGTTTGGACAACACATTTACAGGACTAAACGCAATCTCAAAGGACGGAGCTAATCTTTAAAGCGAGTCGTTGGCCCCACAAGCTGATGCTGCACACCTCCCCCACACTCCATCCTGCTCACTCTCAGCAACACAACAATCCATGCTCCCATACTCAAGGACATCGATCAGCAATTCATCTTTCTTGGAATGATCCTGCCACTGCCAAGCTTTTCCCATTTAATGTGCACCTGGTCTTTACACAGCTCAGCTCAAATATCATTTCCTCAAGAGAAGCATCCAGAGCCCCCAGGTGATTTCACATCCCACATCATACACTCTTGCAAAATCACCCCGTACTTTCTCAGTGGCCTCTGCACAATTCTTATTAGAATAATTATGCAATTAACTGTTTAACTGTCTAATTTTTAAGAACTCCCTACCACAAGCCAGGCTTGTCACAGATCACAAGCTTGACTCAGAATAAGAACTCACATATATTCTTCAATTTAGAATATATTTATAAAAAGTTGGGCATGCTGGCACATGCCTACAATATCTCGGTACTCTGGAGGCTGAGGCAGAAGGATCACTAGGAGTTTGAGGCCAGCCTATTGAGACCTTGTCTCAAAGAAATAAAAACAAACAAACAAAAAATATATTTGCAGAAATAGATTTTCTGATACAGTATACAGTAAAAGGCAAATGACTTTACATTTCACATTTCATTTTGTGCCCCTATTCACCTTAAACATATTGTATATTCAAAGTCGCATTTTCTAAAATTTAAAACACTTTGAGAGCCGGGCATGGTGGCACACGCTTTTAATCCCAGCACTCGGGAGGCTGAGGTAGGAGGATCATTGTGAGTTCAAGACCAGCCTGGGTTACAAAGTGAGTTCAAGGCCAGACTGAACTGCACAGTGAGACCCTGTCTCAAAAAATAGGCCGGGGATTTAACTCAGTGGCCTAAGCACCTGCCTGGCAGGCACAAGGTTGTGAGTTTGGTCCCCGGTACCAAAAAAAAAAACAACAAAAAAAACCACTTTGAGATATGTTTAAATTATAAAAGTTACAGTATGTTTAAAACAATGATGTATACTATGCCTTCGCTCTTTATTGAGGGAAAAACTTTAAGGCACTGAAGACTATGCCCTTATTAAGTATTTAATTGGAGCCAGGCATGGTGGCACATGCCTTTAATCCCAGCACTGGGGAGGCTGAGGTAGGTGGAGTGTTGTGAGTTTGAGGCCAGCTTGGGCTACAACGTGAGCAGGGCCGGCCTGAACTACATAGTGCAACCCTGCCTCAAAAAACTAGGGCCAGGAGTTTGGCTCAGTGGCTTAAGCGCCTGCCCTGGCAGGTGCAAGGCTGTGAGTTCAATCCCTGGTGCCGCAAAAAAAAAAAAAAAAAGGATTTAATTGGCTCTAATTTAGCCATGTTGGTGCTAAAGAGTCATTGGTGAAATTAGGTGTGCGAGTGCCTAGTGAATCCTTGAAGGAACAATCTAGCTTATCGAATCTGTTCATCAGGCCACTATACTTTATGATTGATCCTACCAAAAAATACAGTGAAACTAGAAAATGTAGTTACCATTACACAAATGTCAAGTAACACAAATGAAGCTACAAGACATCATTATCATCAAGACTATCCATACATTCCTGGAAAGCAAAGGCTAAGACTGGGGGAAGAGTTCCGTGCCAGAGCAAGTGCTGACCATGTGCAAGGTGCTGGGTTCCATCACCAGCACCACCACTAAAAAACAAAAAACAGGGAAAGGAGAGCAAAGGCATCGAGTCACATGGTTTTAGGCTTTGAATGAAACTTAGAATCAGCGGCTCAGTATCATCTGTAAACACGAGAACACATCACACAAACACAAGGAGTGATTTCAGGCAAAAGTTAGGGAAGACTTTCATTTTCTTCATATTTTTAAATAAAAAATGAAATCTTTATAATGAATTATCAGAGTTATTTCTTCTGAGAGCCGGGTGTGGCGGCGCATGCCTGTAATCCCAGCACTGGGGAGGCTGAGGCAGGAGGATTGTTGTGAGTTCCAGACCAGCCTGGACTACAAGGTGAGCTCAAAGCCAGCCTGAACTGCATAGTGAGAGCCTATCTCAAAAAAACAAAAATAAAATACATTAAAAAGAATTATTTCTTCTGGTTATGAGTGCTTTAAACAATGTTTTAAAATGATTATGGATTAAAAAACGAAACAAAACACAGTGCGACCCTGCCTCAAAAAACCAGGGCCGGGAGTTTGGCTCAGTGGCTTACGCGCCTGTCTGACAGGTGCGAGGTTGTGAGTTCAATCCCCGCTGCCGCAAAAAAAACAAAACAAAACAAAAAAACCACAAGCCTATAACATTTTGGTTTCCCCAAAATAATCTCCAGAGCTGGTCTTCAAAAATGCAACTATCCTGAAACATAAAACATTTAACTTTAAAACATATGTCACACTTGATGGTAAGACTCTGTATTTATGAGAAAAGACATAAGACTGCGTCCTTAACTAGCAAAGATCATAAACTGTCAGCTGGCAGACCATTTGGCCCACAGAGATGTTTTCTTTGGCATGCAAAGTACTATTTTTGCAGTTTCATTAGTTGCCAACATTAGGAAATCTTAAGAGTGCATGTAAAGAGCCAGTTTTTTGGCTTCTCTTGATACACTACAAGCGTGCGTAGCGTAGCAGGAGGTTTCTGGTTCCAAATAGTGCTGGCCCCTTGGAGGTACCGAAGTGGTTTCCTTTGGAGAGCTGACCAGCACTCATGAGTTACCCCCAGACCACCTCTCCCTGGAGAGCTGAAACTCACACATTGATGACCTACTATGTGACAAACAGCCCTTTGTTTAAAATACAAAAGCTATGTAATGTACTAAATATCTACATTTTGTCTAACAGCATATTCAACGGGAAAACTTTACCAAAAAGCCAGACATATTTATTTTATAGATTTGAAATAGATTTGAAATAGTATATTTTGCGAATATGATGTGCATTTTATTTTTAATTTTCTTTGAAGTCTCTTGACCAATGGGAAAATAAAATGTCAAAATGTCAGTAACAATATTTCTGCATAAAAATCTCTCCTACATGCAACTGTACATAAAGAAAAACACCTGTTTAAAAAAAAGTAAAAGAGGCCAGGTGTGGTGGCACATGCCTGTGATCCCAACACTCAGATCATTGCAAGTTCAAGGCCAGCCTGAACCGAATAGCAAAATTTTGTCTCAAAAATACCCAAAAAAAAAGGGGGGGGAGGAAAACTAGTTTTCCACATTACAGGTAAACAGAGCTTCTGAGTCAGATTAAAAATAGAAACTATCATTATAGTAGTTAGTTTCAAACAAGCAATTGTCTAAATATTTTAGATAAGATCACATAATAAGAGTCTCTGAGATGTGCATTTAATGCGTAAAATCATTTTGCTTTTCATTACACTAGCAGAACTTCAAAGTTTAAGTCACAATTCCACAAATATATCTTTGGCTAATGGATTTTACTTTTAGAAAGCCCATCAGACTATTTATACTATACAGTGCTGCTTTGACATGGTTTTCCATAGCAAGCACCTGTATCAAAACGCTCTGTTTAGTTTACCATCTCCTGGGCAACAGGAAATGGGGAAGAAACCTAGTTTATATGCTAGAACACGGGAAGAGAGAAACAGCACAAAAGAGCATGATACTGACCACTTCTAAACTAGCTTTTCCCACTGCTCAAAGAGCAAAAGTAACTGGGAAAGGGAAAAGGAGGAAAGAAGGAAGGGAAAAGGAAAAAGACATAAATCTGTATATATGTATATGCAAGATAACTAAAATGACTATACTGCTGAATGCATTAGTTATTGAGAAAGATCGTTAATACTTATAAGATTAGATCAATTTTGCATGTCTGTATCTGTTAATGTAAACAACTGTGTTGAAGGTAACAATACGCAATATTGCAACCATTGTCAAGTTCCTATCATCTTGTTTTGTAAACCTATAATGTTACTGTTGTGGATTCGCAGTTGTCGTTTGTCTCTTTTGCTTTTTGTCTTTCTTTTACGTGTCTTTTTTCCTCTTAAAATAAATAAATAAATAAATTAATATAAACTAGCTTTTCCTATACACTTAGTCAAATAAACTTGTCTCCACTAGCTGTACTCATTCCCTTGGTTCCACTTGATCTCAGGTGATTTATAGGCAGTATTATGTGTTGGCATTTCAAATTATACACCTATAGGACTCACCATTGAAAAATTTCAGTAGAACTGAGGAACATTCCTGGGACTGGGGGGAAAATGTACTAATTGAACTATAGTATTTTTTTTTTTAACTACAGTATTTTTCTCTCTCATCATTACCCTGGAAATGCAGAAAACAAGAGAAAAAAGAATGCTTTAAAAAATGTTTATAAACCAGGGATGTAGCTCAATGGCATAAGCACATGCCTGGCAAGCGCAAGGTTGTGAGTGCAATTCCTGGTACCAAAAACAAAACAAAAAAAAAATGATTGTAAGAAAAATGGACTTCAAATAAAAAGAACTAAATTTGTGTTACTAGGAAAATCAATCAATCACTGGGCCTCATTTTCCTTAACTGTTAAATGAGGAAAGTTTATCTTCTTGAATAAGTCAAACATTATCAAAGCATTTGATTTTGTTGAATTAAAATTATTTTTAAAAAGTATTTAGCCAGCATGATAGTGTATGCTTATCCCAGCACTGGGGAGGCTGAGGCAGGAGGATTGTTGCAAGTTCGAGGCCTGGGCTACACAGTGAGCTCAAGGCCATCCTGGCCTACATAGCAAGACCCTATCTTAACAACAACAAAACCTTTAACAATGGTACTCAGCCTTTTAAGTCATAGATCTTTTTGAAAACCTGGGATTTTTTTTCCCCTAGAAAAATACAAATACAAATCTACTCACTTTGACTTATATTTCAGGAACTTCAAGAATTTCTAAAGATAATTCATAAAGAAGCAGCTAAGAACCTATGTGTTTTGAAAATAAATTTGCCTTTCTCTGCTTCTACAAATAATTTACAAGTTTCATACATTTATTTATAATTTTTATGACATAACTCTATGTGACCATTAAGCCTGATTGGCTTGGGAGCTGCCTAAAGGATTAGAAAAGCACATTTCTGGGTGTGTCTGGGTGGGTCGTGGAAGTGTGACATGGGGGTCTACATCTGGTACCTGGGCCCCTGGTTCCCCTGCTCTGTTTCCCAGCAACTGTAATCTGAGCAGCTTTGTTCCACCAACCCCTTCAAGCCATAATATTTTGCCTTGGAGCCAGCTGACCATGGACAAGATCCCCAGAAACTGTTAGCCAATTTAAACCTCTCCTTCCTTAAATTGTAGGTGTTGGGTATTTTGTCCCAGCAACAGGAAAACTGATCAATATACCTTTGAATCAGATTTCCCACCCTGTATCATTCTGACTTCAAAGAGAAAAATAAAAGGAAATTTTAGGAGCCATTAAAATTTGAAGAAGAATATATTTGCCTTTTAAAAAGTAAAACAGGTTCTAAAGTTGATGCTACTTAACGTTATTGATTTTTCACCAGGTAAAACACATCATTGATCTATTGTACTCTGGCAGTTTAAGCCCTTGATCCCACTTGACCACAAGAAAAGCAGCCTATTTTACAATGCAGCTCAGTCTAAGAGAACCACATGAAGCTTGAGAGAAGATAAACAACCGAGATGGAGAAGAGCAGATGGTCACAAAAGGAAGTATCTGAAAACACACGAATATTTTAAAAGCAGCTCTCAGTCAAATTCTAGCAACCCATACAATGATAATTTTTAAAAGAGTTAGGGTCAGGGATTTAGCTCAGTGGCGTAAGCACCTGCCTGGCAGGTACAGGATTGTGAGTTCGACCCTCAGTACCAAAAAAATAAATAAATAAAACAAAATAAAAGAGTTAAGTGCATATGTTACCTTCAATCACTGTGAAGAAGAAATTGCGATTAAATAAAATTAATTCTAATAGGCCTTACTGCCTAAATACTACTGTCCATTGACATCAGCTGATTGATAATTTTGGAGAGTAGACAAAATGTACCTATGCTTCTAACACTTGCCATTTATGATGACTCAGAATCTTTCAAAGTCATTAAATACTCATACAACAAACATTTGTTGTACTAAATTTCATGCACTGTGCTAGGTTCTTAGGACAATAAAAATGGAAACACAACTGGGAGTGGTGGTGCACACTTATAACCCCAGCACTCAGGAGGCAGAGGAAGGAGGATCACTACAAGTTCGAGACCAGTATACACAGTAAACTCAAGGCCAGTGTGAATTACACAGCACACTCCTGTCTCACAAAAAAACCATAAAGAATACAGAATTAGCTTTGGAGTTAAAGAACTTAAATATTTTCACCATTGCAATAGTCACTTAACTGATTTCACATCTAAGTCTTACCCCACTAAGACTTAACCACTTTTCTAAAGTCTGATCATATTTGTGGTAATGGTAATAATTATGAAAGATTCATTTCTGCCTAGTTCTTTACATAAGAACCTCCCCAAGTAAGAGAAAGATCCTGGGCCCTTAGAAGTTTGGGGATGTAACTTAAAACTGCCAGCCAAATTTTTCTTCATAGAATTGCTACAAACATTGCATTTGCTCTGTAACTCAGCCTGTTACGGTTTGTATCTAAATGCCCTCCATGACCCTCACACACTCATGAGTGGGGCTTCTGGAAGGTAACTGATGTCAGCAGGGGGTTTCTGGCCTCTGGGGGTGGGGCTAGAAGGGTTTATCTCCCTCCCCCACTTCTCTCTTCTTCCTGATCACCATGACGTGAGCAGCTCTTCCATGCTACCCTGCTTTGGAGCCAGCTGACCATGACTCTAACTGTGAGCCCAAACAAACCTCTCCTCCTTTAAGTTGTGTGTGGTGAATACTGTATCTCAGCAACAAGGCAAGTAACTAAGAGAAAGTAACAGCCAAATACAATTTTAATAAAGATAATGGTGACTTTTCCCACTACTGATACTCCAGTAGTGATGACGAACCTATGGCATATGTGCTGCTATGTTTTTCTTTTGAGACAAAAGATGTTAATCGATGACTAAACTAAAACCTCAGTATTCAGATTTAATTGCAATGTGGACACTTCGTGATAAATTAGTGGGTTTGGGGTTGCAGTTTGGCGTTTGGTCTCTAAACGACTCACCCTCACTGCTCTAGTCAAATGCATCTGATTATTTCTGTGACTTTACATCCATACAAAAGCACCTCTAAGACAAGGAGTCACATGCCTACAGAATATTGTCAAAGTTCAGCAAACAAAGTTCCAACTCCACTCAAATAGCAACACAGCAATGATCCAGCCACACCAAAGGACAGATGACAAAGCCTGCCCTGGCTGCTCTCAAACACACATGCAGACACACACGTGTCCTCTCATGTCCCATGCCACGCCAATTCCCTTCCCTAGAATTCGCCTCCCTACCTGTTTCTATTCATTTGGACAGATTTCACTCCTCTCACCTGTTCCATGATGCTGTCCTGACCACTCAAAGCAGTTAATCATGCTTTCTGGAACCTCCCATTCTTTTAATATACATCTACCAGAGCACCTTATCACAGTAGGGCTACCTTTTTCTTTCTTTGGCCATCTTCTTTCCCACCAGGTTATGAGCTTCTTCTTAAAGCCAGAAACTTCATTGTATTTGTTTGCATTTATGAGGCCCAACATTGTCAAATATGTTTGCCAAATAAACACAATGCTTGACAAATAAATAAATACCACTCCCTAAACTCTTATTTTTCATCACAGTACTTACACATCCCCTAACATGCTATTATTTATTTTTTATTTTATTACATTTGAGTAGGTTATTTACTAATATATTCTAAAATCAAGAACCATACTGAAACACACCAGGCCTTCAGTATTTGTTGAACAAGTGAACATAGTTTTCTAGAACCCAACCAATTATTCAATGTAAAACATAGTTATTTCCATGTAACTCTTTTCAAAAAGAAAGAAATGCCAGTATTTTTGATAATGGCAGTAAATAATACTTTTTACAAGTTTCAAAGACATGATTTACCAATATCAAAGTTCTAGATACAGGTAAAACTTCGGGTTTTCAATTTTCAATAGGGCATTTTAAAACATTAGTTTTCAGAAAGCATATGAAGATTCTCACCCATCCTTGGTTTGATCAGCGACTCCTGCCAAGAGCTGCACAATCTTCGGGTTGCTATTTGGATCATTGTATAGTCCAAGATAGCGCTGCACAAAGTCTTCTGGGGTCATGTAATGTTCTCCATCAACCTCGGTACTGGCATACTAAAAAATAAATCAATAATGTACATGAAAAATTAATTTTACAATAAAACTAACAAAAATTATCCAATACTATTGTGTAGCCACCAAATGTTTTGTGAAAATGGTAAATCAAAGACCAATGTTAAGCCGGGCATGGTGGTGCACACCTTTAATCCCAGCACTCGGGAGGCTTGAGGTAGGTGGAGCGTTGTGAGTTCGAGGCCCACTTGGGCTACAACGCGAGCACAAGGCTGGCCTGAGCTACACAGTGCAACCCTGCCTCAAAAAACCAGGGCCGGGAGTTGGGCTCAGTGCCTTAAGCGTCTGCCCTGGCAGGTGTGAGGGTGTGAGCTCAATCCCCGGTGCTGCAAAAAACAAAAAACAAAAAAAAAAAAACAATGTTAACATCAAGTAGCAATAATGAATGCCAAATTTTTGTCCACAGAGTAGACAATCAAACATGAAGAGACTGATCTAAGAACACTGCACTCTGTGTGTACTGATACGTCCTCCCACAGGAATAAACCGAACACAACCACAAAGGCACACACGGGATTCCATTACATGAACTGCCTGCCTGCGACGAGCAAAGCCATAGGATCAGAAAGCAAAACAGTACTTGGCAGGGGCTGCGAGGAGTGAGAAAGGGAACTAACAGTTTAATGGGTACAGGATTTCTCTTCAGGGAGGATGAAAATGTTCTAGAATTAAATAATGGTGACGGTCACACAACATTGTAAATGCACTATTAAAAAACTGAGTTGTATACATTCATAAGTATCACATGCTGACTGTACTACTGGAGCTCTGACTCGTATACTTTTAAAGGGTTATAATGGAGAAGTTTATGCTCTATGGATATTTTTATCTCAAAAATACAGATACTGATAGATAACAGAAAGACTAAAAAAAGTGAAGGGAGGCAAGGACCTGAAAGTAAGAAAATAGCCTGCTGTAAATGTCCAGAGACTTGCAGACCAAGAGTGGGAGGAGATGGGTTCAAGCTCCAAGAGCACCAAAAAGTAACACTAAAAGAGAGGGGAGGGAGACATAACCTGCCTGCAAATCTTAGAAGTGAAAAGAATGAGAAACAAACAAGGCCTTCCATCTGTTTGTTTGTTTGTTTGTTTGTTTGTTTTTCAAAGACCTTCCATTTGTTCCAAGTCCCAGTAGCTGGAACAAAGAAACAAACTGAAATATCCTATTTTATATCAATAATTTTTTGGAGACAGGACTTCACTATGCAGTTCAGGTTAGCTCTAAACTCACTTTGTAGCTCAGACTGACCTCAAACTCACAGCAATCCTCCTGCCTCAGCCTCCCAAGTGCTGGGATTACAGGCCTGAACCACCATACCCAGGTTCAATTCAATAATTTTTAAAGTAATAATAATATGCTGCCTGTCAAAGAAACTCAACAAGTTCAATGTACTCTGGCATGACCAAACATGAACAACCAAAGCCCTCCTTGAGAGGCAGTAGATTTAGTTACTTTTGTCAACCAACAAAGCACTAAGATCAGAAAGTTTCCCAATACTAAAGAAAAGGGTTCATACCTTTTGTGTTAAGCACAAAAAATTAAAACAGACAAAACTCCACATTAGGCCTGGCCCATCATCATAAAATTGAAGAACACTGAATAAAGAGAAAAATCTTAAAAGTTTACTGGAAGAGGGCCAGGGATTTAGCTCAGTGGCATAAGCACGTGACTGGCAAGTGTGAGGTCATGAGTTCGATCCCTGGTACCAAAAAAAGAAAGTTTTCTGGAAGAAAAACCAGGTCACACTTCTAGTTAAATGGATAGACCTTGAGACCACAGTCTTATGTGAAATAAATTGGACACACGTGTAAATACTGCATTGTTTCTCTGCTGTGAGAAATTGAAAGTGTAAATAAGGACCAAAATGTAACAGATATTGTGAAAGAGAAAGAAAATGCTCAAATGAGAAGGGGAACTAGGGAGGGAGGAGGGGAAAAGGAAAGAAGAGAAAAGGAAAAAAAAATGAGAAAATAAGAAAAAATGGAAAAAAAAACTTGTAAAGGAGGGGAAGAGAGTTTGAAGGGAAAGTAGGGGAATGGAAAACAAAATGTATAATGTACAAATCAGAATGTATAAAGTACCAATTCCCTATGATGAATGTGATCATTACATATACCTGAAACATACCAATATACAAGCTTATTAAAAAAAAAAAAAGATGAGCAAAAGAACAGAAACAGGAAAAGCAGGTCACACATAAAAGAATCATGAATCGTGACATCATACCCCTAAGCAACAATGCTAGAAGTTTAAAGACAATGGAATAAGGCCTTGGAAATTCTGAGGGAAGTTATTTCCAACTCAGAATTCTGAACTGAGCCAAACTTTGATCAAATGTATGGTTAGGTTAAAAGTACTTGGAGCCTGTAATCCCAGCACTCGAGAAGCTGAGGCAGGAGGACTCTTGCAAGTTTGAGACCAGCCTGGGCTACAAAGTGAGCTCAGGGACAGCCTGAACTGCATAGTGAGACCCTGTCTCAAAAGTCCTTGGAGATTCCTATGTTTATGATACGTTCTGCTTGCATGTACTGTTTCTCAGGAAGCTATAGGAGAATTTTTTGAAGAGAGAGAGGGAACTAAGTTAAAGGAAGATGTGAGACACAGGGAACAAATCATCCAACCTGGGGAGGTGGCCATGGGAATTCCAGGACAGCTGAGGATGTGATCCTGACTAGCGGACGGAAGCTCCAGGAAGTAAAACCACTAAGGACAGTGGAAGGTGTGGTTATCCAAGGCATTGGCTATTGGAGTGGAGGTCCACTCTCTACATTCCACTGCTGACTGCTCTATGTAAAATTAAAACCTAGGCCTGTACCTCTATTCCTAATCCCCCTGCCACTGCTCTGCTCTTTTTGGCTGTTTCTTTGGTGTTTATTGCTTTCTAGCATACTATTTAATGGATTTTACTGTCTGTCTCCTTGTCTGTCACAAGGTTAAGAATCTTTGTCTAGTTTGTTTATTAACATATCCCAAGCACCAAAGGTAAGGCCCAGCACAAGGTAGGCACTGCATAAAGATCTGGTACATTAGCGAATTGGTAGCAGGTATACAAATAAACAAACAAAATTTTTGAAAATGTTTAACTATAAAAAAGATTTTTGTTGCACAAAAATAGGAAATACAGAGGCCTGAGCGCCTCCAACCAGGACACAAGTAAGACAGCCTTCCGGGGGCCTGCGCGACCGGCGTGGACCCCAGGAGGAGAAAGAAATGGACTTCTCAGGAGCCCGCCCAGCCAGGCCTGAGCGCCTCCAACCAGGACAGAAGTAAGACTGCCTTCTGGGGGGCCTGCGCAACCGGCATGGACCCCAGGAAGAGAAACATACGCTGCCCCTCACCGCAACCCCCATACGCCTACAGGCACACAGGCTAAGAATCAAGGACAAAGCTTCCCCCCACCCCCCGCCAAAGCAACCTGCTAGTTCAGAGTTCTGGCTACATTGATAGCAACTAAGGTACATAAAACAACTAAATGCTAGTATTGCTTTGTTCATTTTGTAGGCCTGGGGCTGGCAGCCTGAGCATCTCTTTGGAAGATGATAGTATGCAATGTAGCAAATATGGGGGATTCTCTTCTGTCTTGTCTTCGAGGCCCAATAGCAGTCTCGTTGTTTTGCTTTATTCTGATTAATTTTTTTTGGCCTTATTTTATACTCTGTTTTTATTGGTTTTATTGTGTTTCTTCTTCTTCTTTTTTTTTTTTTTTTGGTTTGGTTTGGTTCGATTTTATTATACCTGTTGGAAAGGTCAACTAGTCTGAAAATAACAAGATACACTATCGTAGCTATTGTTTTCATAGTATGGTTCTTAGAAGTTCTGTACCAGTTCTACTGCTTTGTTTTGATTGACTTCGTTCTGTTATGTTTTGCTGGATTTTACTATCTTTAAAATAAATAAAAAATAAAAAGATTCAAAAAAATAGGAAATACAACGCGTGACTAGGTTTAAACAAACAGTATCAGCAATTATAATAATGTAAGTACCTCATGCTAACTTAGTAAAAATGTAAGTATACTGAGAAGAATGGAGGGAGAAAAATGAGGAAGTGGTAGTATAAAGCAGCTAAGTTCTCAACTACTGGAGTAGTTTTTTTTTTTTTTTAAGTCTAGAAATAGCAAAATTAGAAAAATGAAGAGAAATACCAAAATAAATAGCTAAAAGCATTATAGGAGTTGTTTCTGGAACATAAAATGAAGAAGGATCAGAGCAAAGAATTGTTGGTTTGCTCTTCAGTTCAGTTTTTTAAATGCCTATGAGAATAAGTTAAACCAAGCTACCTACTCTTTCACCTAGGAGAGAACTAAATCAGAAATGCTTTGTCTTAATTTGAAAAACACCAAAGTCTGCCACAGCAAGTGCTTAAAAAGTAAGCCAGAATGGACATTTTTTAGTAACTGATGCTATCAAAGGTGATAGCAAATCTCACTCCAATATGAGTTATGCTCTCTCTCCACGGCTTTAAAAGCCATTTCTGAAGCGGTCCTGGGTTTAAATTTTGGCTTGATCACTAATTTGCTCTCAGTTCTTAGCCAAGTTCATTCTTCTCCAGGCTTCTAGATAGTTCACACATCTATACAATGAAGATAGAATAATCCTTAATGTTTCAAAACAGTGTGAATGTAAACACAGAAAATAAAGCAAACTATGAAATGTTAATACCTACAGTGGATGGATTCTACCCATTCCTGTCAACTGCTTCTTCCCTCCCTCTTTCTCCAATATATAACAGAATTAGACACGTTCCCCCAAGATCACAAAATCACCAGAGTTAAGGACAGGCAGCAGTGGAGAAAGACACACTAGAGAGGGAGAGAGATTATTACTACTGGAAAAGAAGTCTAAAAATAAAATTTAAAAAGACTGAAAATTCAGGCCTGGAAGCATACGCTTGGAATCCCAGCACCCAGGAGGCTGAGGCAGGAGGATCACTGTGAGTTCAAGGCCATCCTGGGCTACAAAGTAAGTTCAAGGCCAGCCTGAACTACATAGCAAGACCCTGTCTCAAAAAGACAAAAAGAAAAAAGACAAGTCAATCAATAACTAGAATATGAAGCTGGGCATGGTGGTGCATTCCTATATCCCATCACTCTGGAAGGCTGAGGCAGGAAGATCACAAGTTTAAGCCCAGCTTGGGCAACTTAGCAAGGTTGGGTCTCAAAATAATAAATAAAATAGTGCTAAAGATATAGCTCAATGCAAAAGCCCTGAGTTTAATCTCCAGTACCACAAATAAATAAACAAATAGGTATGAGAAACATGAGATATAGTGTACTATAGGAAATACATTATGGAAGAAATGTTCTGTTCTAAGAACAGGGAAGCAGAGAAAAAGTAAAATCCAATTTCAACTGCAAATAGAGAGGGAGGGTACTTCTAGCTGCTCAATGTGAACAAATGTAGTAATAAAAAAACCTTTTTTTTTCTTTTTCTGTGGGGAGGGGTCAGTTAGAGAAAGAAATGGAGGACAGTACAGGAGTCTAACGGTCCCTGCTCAGTATAAAACAAATCTGTGTATTTCATATGAGAGAGAAAGAGAAAACAGAGTAAGTATCCCATAACAATCATGCCTATGTCCAGAAGTGTTTTGGATTTCAGAATTTTTGGGAGGGTTGGATAATTGGCATATGTACAGTGAGATATTTTTGAGATGGACTCAAATCTAAACCCAAAATTCATCTATGTTCTATATATGCTTTTATAGGCATGGTTCATTAAGGTTAATTTTTTTTTTCTGGTACTGGGGATCAAAGTCACAACCTCGTGCCTGCCAGGCAGGAACTTAGGCCACTGAGCTAAATCCCCAGCCCTATTTTTTGAGACAGGGTCTCACTATGCAGTTCAGGCCGGCCTTGAACTCACTTTGTAGCCCAGGCTGGTCTTGAACTCACAACAATCCTCCTGCCTCAGCTTTCTGAGTACTGGGATTAAAGGCATGAGCCACCACGCCCGGCTTATGTTAATCTTTTTTTAGACATGGTAACACTTTGTAGTTCAGGCTGGCCTTGGACTATGTAATCCAGGCTGCCCCCAAACCTGTGATCATCATCCTGTCTCAGCCTCTCAAGTACTGGGATTACAGGTGTGCATCACCATGCCCAACTTGCGAAGGTAATTTTATATGATACAGCTCTATATATTTTTAGTACACCTACATTTTTTTACTGTGACCCATCATATGAGGTCAAGTGTGAAATTTTCTACTTTTGTATCAACATGTCAGCAGTCAAAAACTTTTGACTTTTGAAGCATTTCAGATTTTAAATTTTTGGATAAGAAATGTTCAAACTGTATACAAAAATATGCAGCAGAAGGCAAAACTGAAAAGGCAGTTTGAGATCAAACAGTGGAAGGCTTTGAATGAGAGAACAGTCTGAACTTTATTCTGTGAGCCATGGGACATCCCTAAATAATTTGGAGGGGAAAGAAATGATCTGACCCTTGCTGTCCCTGGCAGCAATGTACAAGGTAGGAAGGGAAGATGGGAGAGATGACTGGAGCATGGAAACCAAGCAGTTATACTCCAGGTAAGAGGTTCTCATCCAGTCAGGACAGCGGGAGTGAAGAGGGAGAATTGATGGGCACCTGCACCACCCTTCACAGATTTGCGCTTTACGTATTCCTTTCAGTAACACATTCATAATATTCAAAATTCAGGGGCCAGGGATAGCTCAGTGGCACAGCGCTTGCCTGACAAGTGCAAGGTCCTGAGTTCAATTCCCAGTACAAAAAAAAAGAAAAAAAGTATTCCAAATTCCAAAGGAACCAAAGATATGTAGTGAAAAATCATCCTACCACCTCAGCACCCACTCAATTCCCCACCCTAGAGGCTATTAATTTATATGTATCTTTTTAGAAATGCTTTATGCATAAAGAAGCAATTTATACACATATATACATGTGTGTGATTATTATATATAAATATATACCCAAACATATGTGTGTATAAAATTCTTAGCCATTTCTCTTATTTCATGATTGGCATATTATTTATACTATGGTGAATGTGTTGCTTTTTCAAAAAACTCAGCCCTTTCAAAAAGCAACTTAACTATGTGCACACACATACAACTACATATACACACCATCATGCACCATAAAAATGCTCACATCTTTTGAAAAAGAATCCTGCCCCTGACTCCTATGAAAAAGTGTACAGAAAGAAAACCTAAAAACAAACTACAAAATAAGAAAATCCTAGAGATGGGGTTCTGATGACCTTTGTTCTCCCTTCACAGCTATCTGGGCATTGCTTTCTTTCATTAGCACATGACAAACAAGGAGAGGAAATATGAAAACATTCTAGAGGTATTATTTTTAAAATGTTGGCAATTCACTGTCCATTCCTTCTGCTAGAGTCTTTATTTTCTAGTACCTGAATTTGATCACCAGTATAAATACTACCTATGCAGAACACATCCACATACGATGGAATTAGACTGCATCCATAGAATCACCAAGATTTCAAACATTCTTTTTTATTTTATTTTATTTTATTTAGAGACAGGGTCTGGCTACGTAGTGCAGATTGGCCTTGAACTATGTCACCCAGTCTTGCCTTGAACTCCTGGCGACCCTCCTCCCTCAGTCCTCACAAGTACTGTGATTACAGGAATCCCCGGCATCAAACAATCTTACCTTTAAAATTCTCAGGAAACAAAGCAGCCTGGGCACAAGCCACCAAGGACACAGCAGCCAACAATGAAAATAAATGCTTTTGTTGACATGAAGTGAAACAGGCTTTGCCGGTATGTAGGGTTATAAATGATGCCAGAGAACCACTTACCCTGAGGGACTTGGCCAGTGTTTTCCCCAACTCTCCCAGTCTACTTTAACCTGATTTTAACTGAAAGACAGAGTATGTAGCTCAGAGGGAAAAAAAGGCAATTCTTCTTTTCCACAAGGAGTCAGTACTTGACTTCTACGGGGGACAGTTAGTTAATTAACTCATTAAATTAGAGACAATTACTTGACAATGTCAGTAAGCCTGTTGCTGGAACAGACAGAATGAAAGAGGGAGTTTAGAACTAAAACCAGAATGTATTCACAGTCAAAATGCTAAAACATTTTAAGTATCATGATAAAGGGAAAAGTTGGAATCTCAAAAACTGGTGCCAAGGGGCTGAGGCTATAGCTCAACAGTAGAGCATCTGCTAGCATTCTCGAGACCCTGAATTCAATCCCTATCACAAAAACAAAAACAAAAACAAAACAAAACAAAAAACACCAGAACTTCTGGGGTTAGGGTGTAGTTCAGTGATACACCCTGCAACTGTTTCTTTTAACTGATTGGATAATAATGTTTTTAGCTGGGCATGATGGCACACACCTGTAATCCCAGCCACTCAAGGAGGCTTGAGGCAGGAGGATTACAAGTTGGATCCTAGACTTGGCAACTTAGTGAGACAAATTTAAAAAATAATTTGTAAAAGGCCTGAAGATATGGCTCAGTGTACAGTGCCCTTGAGTTCAATACTCAGCACCATAAAATGATAACAATTATAATAATGTTCAATATAATAATTTTTTAATGTAGTAATGTGTTCTTGTTTTTTGAGTTTTTTTGGTACTGAGAATTGAACTCAGGGCCTTGCGTTTACCAGGCAGGTGCTGCAACACTGAGCTACATCTCCAGCTCTTACAGTAATGTTTTTAAAACAGATTTTTTTGAAAGTAAAAACAGCCTAAGGGTAGAAATAAGGAAATGTTAAGGGTCTCGTTAAGGCCTTCTCCCCTTGTCCCACTCCACCCTTTGCCCCAGGACTAGAGATTGAACCCAAGACTTTCACTCCAGTACTTATTTTACTGTTTTATTTTTAAGTTTCCCAGGCTGAGGTTAAATTTGGGATCCTCCTTTCTCAGCCTCTCAGAGTGCTGGGATTACAGATGTGTACCACCACACCTGACAAGAGGCCTTCTCTTTCTGCTAAACAAAAAGACCTGAATGTTGACACTAAAAATAGCAAAAAGCAATTTAAAACCAAGTTTTGGATTCTCAAAACTAGCACTATGCTAAAGATTTAATATATCAAGATTTTAAAGATCTAATATGTAATTTTCATAATCTTTTTCATTTTGTCCCTCTCATTTTAAAGGATGCACTAAAACAGAATTACCAAATATTATATCCTTACTCCAAATAACTGTAGAGTTAAACATTTGCCATTTCAAAGACGCCTCTTAAGTTGTTGTAAATCCCTCTTGGGCAAGAAGTCAAGGACACGTGAAGGACATTGACCAGAAGTAGCTGACAGTATTTGAACAAAAATAGGTGATCTATTTTCTAGTTTAAACTTTTTCCTAATCTAAGTATTTGAAACACAAAGCACATACACCTTTGATATTTCCAGAAACACTTAAATTTCATTGACTATAACTGATAATCTGAAGCTGAAGAAATAAAATGAAATCTTATGAGTAAACTCAAATGTTTAATCAAAATTACTGTCTGTAGAACACACACGTCACAATTACACTGAAAATCTCTGTCAACAGATCATGCCATCTAGAAATGTTTTGCTTATGAAGCCAAGAGATCAATATATCAAGACTGGATAATAATGACTGGAGTAAACTCGATAATAATGACCCCTTTGCAATTCACTGAGGTTAACCTTAAGTGATGTTAGATAGAATGTAGGCAACTGCACTACAGGTTAACCATATTAACTATATTTCAAGGAGTTTACACACAATTCTAAATTTCTACTAAGGAAAAAAAAAAAGGTTAGCCTAAAATCCAATGGCTTGAATGAATTAAAAAAAAAAGTCACAGGGTAAATGATACAAATTACCTGTTAAACAGTGTAAGTTCAAAAATAGTTCCTTCAATGCTTTGTATTTCTAAATATACTCCAAAGATTAAAGGAAAGGTCTGATGTGTTGTGAATAGAATTCTGGTTTCTTTTAAAAACACATACAATGTGTATCAAGAGCAAGGATTTTCTTCCCAAGCAAGCATATCAAAACGAAAGTAATATATCTATAAACGCTTGTTCAGCACAAAATCCACTGAAATAACATCTTTCATGTTCCTCTGCATTCATCAGAAACCTGTGTGCCGGCACCGTGTCTGCTGCAAGGGATGCAGACCAGGAAGACAGCTCTTGTCACCAAGTAGCTCAGGAACAAAGGCACCATGACTGTGAAACTGGTGTCAGAAATGAGTTCTAAAGCCCTGCACCATTACTTCATTGAGCATTTTTGGGTAAAACACACAGCTCAATTGGGTGAGGTGATGTGTGCTGGCAGTCCTAGGCTGAGTCAAGAAGATCACAAGTTTGAGACCAGTCTGAGCATCTTGGTGAGATCCTGTCTCAAACTAAAAATATAAAAAGGGCCTGAGATTTAGCTCAGAGCTTCCTAGGTTCAATCTTCAGTGCCGGGGGAGGGGGCAACACAGTGACACAGCTTCTTTCAGTTCCTTCTCTAGCAAGAGATTATAAGCAAAATAGCTGCACTGTTGTGATGACAAACCAATGCTGGACACCAAAGGGCTTGGAAGTGGTAAAAGATATGCATATTGAAATCATTATTGTAAAATACACAGAGAATCCTAGTTTCCCTCCTGGCTTATTTCTGCTTTTGCCCAAACACGAAGGAGTTGCTGTTCTTCTCTCTCCAAACTAAGGTTTCCCAGGGGTTGGCTTCCTGCATTCCTGGGCTTCCCAGGTCAGTCATGACTGGTCTCAGCAGCTATCTAGCCAACACACGTGGCTGTAACATGAGTCAAACCAAACTCTTCCTCCATGGCTTTGCGCCAGCTGAAGTGAACTGACATTTTCTTATCGTAACATCCTTCCAATTTCAGTAACTCAAATGACAGTGTCATAAAGTTCAGTAAGTGCAGACATCCCACAAAGCATCTCCCATATAGAAAAATGACCTGTGTGAACAATGGAAGAGAAGGGTATGTATTTAGGTAAGGGCTGAGCACATAAAGCCAATGCTCTTGCTGTCCTTACGTTACTGCTCCTCCTGCCCACAGAAGCCAAATTTAGCCAGGAATGTGTGCCCTTTCCCTAGGCGCCTCTGTGTACAGAGAAAGACTGCACAGCAGGTCTGCCACACAAGTTCTGTTGCAACATTACAATGGGGAAACCACCTTGCATTAGTGCGTTAAATCGGTTAGAATGAAAGCATATCCAACTGCAAATGTTTTACTGAGGAAAAGATTTTATATACATACGACCACATCAGCTTTTTAAAGTTTTACCAAACCACACTGATTTTCAAAAATAGAAATTTTAATCAGTAACGCAAATGTTTTCCAATATTACTGAAATCAAACACATGTGCATTAGGGCAAAAACAATCTTATACATCATTCACATTCACAAAAAACAACCTCTTACTTGATTTTACAAAGAAAATTCTTCAGGACCCTACCTTTCTTACTCAGAATGGTTCTATAAAATGCTATGAGTTTTTCTTTTTAACATATTTTCAAGCAAAAAAGACTTTTAAAAATAAAAATACATAGGTATTTTTACTATCCAGTGTGGTAAGTCCTATGTCAGTTACTACTGGACAAAGGAATTTCTAACAGAGTAGGGAGTACCAGAGCCTCATTAAACACTGAAATCAACCAAAGCCACCATAATAAACGAAGGCTTCCAAAACAATGTTCCCCCACAAAATGATCAAAAACCTTGGGAATAAAACAATGACCTCAGACCATTCAATAACCGGAACTAGAATACTTCCCAGGGCAGATTAAGTTGAATAATTAATTTATATTGTTCTTTAAATAAATACTTCACTCTCTTGGTCTAAGTAACCATGGGAACATTCAAAGAGCACATATATTTATAAGCCTGGACAAATCATATCTCTGACAATCAAGGTACAGCTCCTCAGGGGACAGAATGCTTAATGTTCACAAGCCTTGATTAAAAACCAACATTTTTGCCACAGAGAAAAGAGGACTTTTAACCTGATGGGGAGCAAAGAGTATTAAAAGACCTAAGAGACAGACCAACAAAATGCAGTGTAAAACTCTGGCCTGATCCTGTTTTTAATAAAGCTATTCCAAAAATATAAAACAATCAGGAAACCTTCAACACTGAGTAGAAACTGATGATATTAACATATTTTTTAGGTGCAATAATGGTATGGTATGGTTTTTCAGTGTCACTTCTTTTAGGTACACATACTTAAGTATTTATATATGCAAAAATATAGCACCTAGGAACTGCTTCAAAATAGCCCAGCAATATAGATGAAGCAAGATTAGCCATAATTGGAAAATTATGCTATTTTCTATAAATTTATATGTAACACTTGTCACAATCAGAAGGATGCACCTTGAGATCATAAAGTGGAAAAAAATAGACATAAGCTTGAATATCATATGGTTTCTCTTATGAGAAACCCAAAAATAAAGAGCAAAATAAAGGATAAATAATAGGAACTAGGGAGATACATGTTTCTGAAATAAGAAGGGAATCAAGAGATAGGAGAGGAGAGAGAAAAGGGGTTAAACAAGGAATTAAAATGTGTTACAAGCTGGGCATGGTGGCGCACACCTTTAATCCCAGCACTCGGGAGACTGAGGTAGGTGGAGCGTTGTGAGTTTGAGGCCGGCTTGGGCTACAATGCGAGCGCAAGGCCGGCCTGAGCTACATAGTGCAACCCTGTCTCAAAATACTAGGGCTGGGAGTTTGGCTCAGTGGCTTACGCGCCTGTTTGGCAGGCTTGAGGTTGTGAGTTTGATCCCCGGTGCCGCAAAAAAAAAAAAAAAAAAAGATGTGTTATGCACATGTCCCAACTCCACACAAGGATATATACTAAAAGTTAAAAGCTAAAATAAAGACTACAGGAAACAATAGGATGATTTTGTATATACTAACATATTGTATCTCCAAACAATATTAAAAAAAAGTTGCATTAAAATACATACAGGAAGTTTACTCCATTTACTATACAACCTTGAGCAAGTTATTCACCTTCCTGAAGCTGTTTCTTCAGGTATAAAGTGGAAATACTAGGGCTGGAGATGTAGGTCAATGCTAGAGCAAGTGTTTGGTTTGCATGAGGCCTTGAGTTCAAACTCCAGCAGCAAAAAACAAAAAATAAGCAAGCTACGTGTGGTGGCGCTTGCCTGTAATCCCACTACCAGGTGGATCTCAAATTTGAGTACCACTTGGGCATCTTAGTGAAATCTTATCTCAAAATAAAAATTAAAAAAGAAAAAGTGCTGGAAATATAGCTCAGGGGCACAGCACCTGCCTGGCAAGCGTAAGGTCACGAGTTCAATTCCCAGTACAAAAAAACAAAAAAACAAAAAAATTTTTTTTTTTTTTTAAAAAAAGAGAACTGAAGATACAGCTCAGTATAGAGGGCCTGTTCAATCCCCAGTGCAAGAAAGAGAAAGAGGTGTGAGCTAACGGTGTGGCTTAATAACAGCACACTACTATTTTTGAGGCCATGAGTTTGATCCACAGCACTGCAAATAAACAGAATACTGATAGCACCTATCTTTAGAATTGCTCTGAGATTAAATATGATTTGTATAAAACATGTAAAATACTGTGTAAAACATTACAGTAACCCAATAAGCTTTAGCCATTATTATTTATGTTTTTAAAAATCACAACCCTTTACTTTTCTAAGTAAATGCTTGGGGAAAAGATTGAAAGAAACCAACTAAGAAAAGTCATTACCTTTTAGGTGGCAGGAAAATACTGGGATTTGGGAGCAGGCTGTAGGAAAGACTTTAAGCCTTTACTTTCTACACAAGTTTCTACCTTTTCCTTTTTTTTAATTGTATACGTGAGTTAAGCACGGTGACTGGCTGGGTAAGGTGGAAGGATCACTTGAACCAGTGAGTTTGAGAACAGCCTGGGCAATAAACTGGGACTCCTTGGGGGCAGGCCATATGCTTGAATGTGTAATTTAAGTGGCTTTGGGCTAGGAGTCCTTTAAGAACTGGGATGTCTTACTCAACTCAGACCTCTAGCCCTTAGCACTGTACCTGACTCCTGTTGGACAATCAGTAACTATCTATGTTGAACAGAGTTGCTCAAAATAATGAGTCATAGCATGAGAGGGGTAGGGAGCACACAAGAATGATGCTGAGGAGAAAACACTAGAAAGAGTAGAGGTATCTAGAGGAAGAATAAGGTGACATTTCTTCAGAGATGCTAATTTTGGTTCATTATTTATAGTCCTCTCACTTGGTATCGCCAAAATATATGGTAAATGTTTAAATTTTTTGGAAATTTATTGCCGTGGAAGACACACTGCCATTAATACCCTCCAAAATCCTCCCCCTCACTTCAAACAAATGCACTCACCCCACACACACACCGTTCTTGCCGCTTTCTGAAGCAGTTCTGGAAGCCCTCTTTCCTGAGTGTTTTTATGAGAAGTGAACAAAAATGTGGTGAGTGCTGCTGCCAAAAGCCATCCAAGAGAAAGGCTCATAAAAACATTCCAGTATGTCCTCCTCGCCTTATTCACCAGATCTGGCTCTTCCCAAAGTCGAAATGACCATGAAAGGTAATCATTGTGAAGTGATTCAAGACATTGAGGAACTACAACAGCACGACTAAAGACACGCCCAAAAGGACTTGCAGAACAGCTTCAGAAAGTGGCAAGAACAATGGGATAAGTGTGTTTGAAATGTGTGTGTGGGGGGGTAATATTGAAGGGGATTAATGGCCATGAATCTTCTACAGTAATTTTTTTTTTGTTGACGCAGTCTCCGTATTTATCACACCATGTATTTTTGCAGGTAATGTGAAAACAGCACTAGAAACAGCACTACTGAATACAGCAGTGTACACTTGGTGAAACCCTCTGGAAATACAGAAACTCTTCCCATATCTGTCTTGAACCCTCCCCGAGTATGTTGCATACATGCATTTGTTGTTTTCAACCCGCCCAGTTTTTCCTGCTCCTTCTGAAAACTGCATGCTAATTTTCCTTTAAAATATGCCTCCCTGGGGTGGGGATACAGCTCAGCAGTGCAGCGCCTGCCTGGCAAGGGCAATGTCCTGGGTTCAATCCCCATACCCACAAAAAACAAAACGAACAAAAAACAAAACAAAATATGCCTCCCTTCTCAACTCTCAGTTCACACAGGTGATTCTAGTGGGGCAGACTCAATGGCTCCAGAAGTGAGCCTGTGACCCACAATCTAGCCCATGAGAGAACTGTATCCAACTGATTCAGTTTGGGGACCAGAAGCAATCACTCCTAGGCTTAAACTAGAAGTTAGGGAAAGTGCTGAACTGATTTTAATCTGGAGCTCCTCTGTATAGCAAAATCTAACTGAAAATGAAGCCAGGGCAAAGGAAACCAAAACTGAAAGACAAAATACATGTGATTCTGATGTTAGTTAAGTTCCCTATCAAGTACTGGCTAAAGTCAGTATATTCTGGACCCAATCAAGTTTGACTGAATTTCTGTCAGTTAAGAAGGAAATTGTCTTGACTAATATATCTTCAAAACAGGTGTTTCTTCCAGTTCTAAAAGTCTAATAGTGGCCATTCCAAGGATTGCAATGGAAGATACTTTCTGAAATTTCCACAGTAGTAAATCCTGGACAGACCTGGGAGATAGCAATTAAATGAAAAAAAAGTTACACACAAAAACTGAATGACAAGTCTAAGGTCTGTGTCCTGCTATTTCTGAGCCTGTGGTTGAACTATTACTTTTTTCTAGTCCAGACAAAGCAACTGAAGATTTGGAAAAACTCCACAAACACCTGCTTCCGTCCGTCAAGTCTACCAGCCTTACACTACTGTTGCACCTCTTCTGGAACTTTACGGACTTTAGAGAAATTACTTATTTCTGAATATGGGAACTTGTGAAGATCTTTGCATGACTCAAAAATGTGATTAATAATTGATTACATGTATGTAATCTTAAATGTATATTAATGACTTAGTCACATTATTAGGTCCAGCACAGTTATCTGGGGAAGACACAGGAAAAAAAGAAAAAGTCTTCATTCTAACTTCGGGAAAAATGGGACAAGAAACTAAATTTTATTTGGTTCTCCATATTGTACGTATAGTTTACATATCACTTTATTTAAACTTTGTAACACTCCTCTGTGTTATGTGTAGTTGTTCCATCTTAAATGAGAAAACAGGTTCCAAAACTAAAGTAAAAACCAGTAAGAAAAAGGGGTCAAATAAGAATTCAAATCTAAGTTAGACTACAAAGCCCATGCAGACTTGAGCTACATCCTGCTACCTCCTGGATGAAAAGAGTTCCATCCAGGTCACAATGTTCTAAGAGCATTATAGATAGATCAGGCGAATGAAACTGGAAGAATCACAATCTACTCAGAGCAATCATCCACAAGAAGCACAGAAATATAAAGAACAGTTACATATCGATGTAACATATTTAATCTGTAAGTTCAATCATTCCATTTTCAAAGTGAAAGACAAAAAATCTTCACTAGTTTCCATACCATTAGGAAAAAAAAAAAAATCAAGCCGGGCGAGGTGGTGCACATCTTTAATCCCAGCACTTGGGAGGCTGAGGTAGGAAGAGCATCGTGAGTTTGAGGCCAGCCTGAACTACATAGTGCGACCCTGTCTCAAAAAACTAGGGCTGGGAGTTTGGCTCAGTGGCTTAAGTGCCTGCCTGGCAGGTGTGAGGTTGTGAGTTCAAACCCTGGTGCAAAAAAAAAAAAAAAAAAAAAAAATCAAACTCTTCCCACCGGCCTAAACATAAGGTTCTGATCAATGTGTCTCCTTTTAACTGGCCACTTATCCCCTCATACATTGATGCTCCATGTGTAGTGGTCTCCTTTCTACTTGCTGAATGAATCAAACCATTTTCTACGTCCAAGCCTGAGCGCACATGAGCCATCTCTTTTGAATTCTCTCCACCACCTGCCCTTTAATTACTCAGTTCTCAACTCCAATATCACCTCCTCAGAAATCACTGACCATCCTCTTGGAAAAGGACGAAAAATGGTGGCCCTTATCATTGTTAAGGATCAAAAAATATAGTGAATGTTTACTCTTTAAAAAATTTATAGGCCAGGGATTTAGTTCAGTGGCACAAGTGCCTGCCTGGCAAGCACAAGGTCATGAGTTTGATCTATAATACCAAAAAATAGATAAATAAATAAATAAATAAATAAATAAAAATTTTTAAATTTAAAAAATAAAAAAATTGTGATACTAAAAGTCACATTGCCGTTAATTTGCCCTCAAAATACTTGATCCCATTTTGAACACACTTATCCCATTGTTCTTGTCACCCTCTGATGCAATTCTGGAAGTTCTCTTCTGTCATTATCTTTAGTTGCACTGTCATGCCTGCTGCCTCAATACCCTGAATTGATTCATCACATTTATCTTTCATGGTGATTCTGACTTGAGGAACAGCCAAAAGTTGCATGGTACAAGACTCTGTGAATAAGGTAGATGAGGACACACTGTAATGTTTTTACAAACCTGTCTTGCAGTTGAATGGCAGACAAATACAGCATTCACCATATTTGTGATCATACCTTATAACGACATGAAAGAGGACTTCCAGAACCACTTCAGGAAGCAGTAAGAATAATGGAAAATGTGCATTCCAAGCAAGGGGGAGTATTTTGAGGGAAAATAATGGTAATTTATCTTTTATTGTAGTATTTTTTAAAATTTAAACATACATCATATATTTTGACCATACCACATAGTTGTCATAATCCATGTAATCTTTTTTTTTTAATTTGTAGACTTTCTAATGGTCTCTCTCACCTCAGTAAGTCCCCACCTACAGTGAATTCCTCTATCCTATCCCTACCTTCACTGAATTCCTTAATCCTGTCTCTCTAAAGGTAGAACCTTGCAGGGCATGGCATGGCACACACCAGGCAATTTAAAATGTATTGATTCCTGGGTTCAAACCCAAGCAATGCCAGAAAATACATATATACCTTAATTGGTAGTGGAACATAATATGGTGTTTTAACACTCCAGATTTCTTATCTATGCCACCATTTTTCAACCCTCGTGAATAATTAAGGACAGTCTCGCTATAGTGATACTCTGTCATAAATCCCTGACTTATTTTTAAATGAAAACATAAAGAAAGCAAGCAAGCAAACAAACAGCATTGATCTGTGATACTTTCTTAAAGAGAAAGGCTATCATCTTCAATTTCTATATTCTGGAGAAATGGTGAAAACTCTTAATCAGACTGGCTCTGTGTAGCCCATTCTGTTGTTTAACCCAATTATGCTAAGAAGCCTCCTTTCAGTTTCTGAATAAATTCTCACTTTTGAAATGACTTTTTTTTTTTTTTTTTGAGCCAGGGCTGTGCTATGCAGTGCAGGCTGGCCTTGAATCCCTTATTTAGCCCAAGCTGGCCTCGAACTCATGGCAACCCTCCTGCCTTAGCCTCCTGAGTGCTAAGATTACAGGTGTGCACCACCATGCCCAGCACTTTTGGAATTATTTACCTGGCCAAAGTTTAAATTGAAACTATTTTTACCTTACTCTTTATTTCTCTCTTAACCAAGTTAACAACCTACTATCTATTCTTCCATACCTTTCTCAATGCTCATTAAGTCATACACAAACATACATATGTGTGCAAACACACATACAAAAACATACATGAAGTGTCTTTGTTTTACAAAACAAAATCCTGCTACATATATGTCTCCATTATCCTTTTTTACTTAATAGGACATTAGAAATTCCTAACCGAGCTGGGCATGGGGGCACACACCTGTAATCACAGATGTTTGGGAGACTGAGATAGAAAGATCACCATGAGTTCAAGGCCAGTCTGGACTATATAGTGAGCTCAAGGTCAGCTTGAGCTACATAGCAAGACCCTATATCAAAAAACCAAAACCAAGAAATTCCCTAACTGGCTGGTGTAGACCTAACTCATTCTCTTTAGTATCTGCATAATATGCCATGTATAGTTATTCCATAATTTTTCTACTACTTTCCTTTGATAGCATTTTTTTCCAGAAAAAAGTGAGCACTGTGGTTTAGCAAGTTTGTGTGTTTATCTATATACATATATATTCTTAAGAATATTATTTCTCTGGGATAAAGATCCTAAAAATAGGCCTTTTTGTTTAAATATTTTCATCTTCATCCCTTTCTTCCTACCTTCCCTTCCTCCTTCACTTCTCTCTCATTCTTACTTGAATTCCCAGGGATCAAACACAGGGCCTCGCAATAGCAGGGGAGCGCTCTCGCTCTACCACCCACTGCCTGTTTACTTTCTGTTTTAAGCCACTGCCAGACTGCTTTCCAAAGAGTCTTTGCTTCTACAAATACAGTATGAGAACACCCATTTTCTTCACATTTGGCCTCAGTAGATGTCATCACCCTTAATAATCTTGCAGTAACTCTAATATAGGGGTACACACTCCATATTTTTGAAAACACAGCTCTAATGTATACGCCAAAAGAAAGAACAGTCCCTTGCTATAAGCCCTGTTAAATTCCCTACACATCTCTACCCTACTGGCTTAGGAAAAAAAAAAAAAAGTAAATAGGGCCAGAGATACAGCTCGGTGGCACAGCACCTGCCCTGCAAGTGCGAGGTCCTGAGTTTGATTTCTCGTACCAAAAAAAAAGTAAATAAGTACAAAGTGTGTACATAAATATATATTGAATCCAAGGACATTTTCCCACTAAAAAATTGATATGCTATCTTAAAAACCCTAAGGAATAATCACTCTTTGTTTTATATCAGCATCATCGTCTTCTTATTCTCTTACCTACACAAGACAGAAAAATTTTTACATAGGATATGATCTTTATTACATTGGTGCTAATGAGGAAAAGAACAGGGTCAAAATGATATTGAGTTCT